>RJWM01003318.1:5633-114994 GCA_004363535.1 Dasyprocta punctata | reverse complement strand
TTTTTTTTGCGGCACCAGGGATTGAACTCACAACCTCGCGCCTGCCAGGGCAGGCGCTTAAGGCACTGAGCCAAACTCCCAGCCCTGTTTTTTTGAGGCAGGGTCGCACTATGTAGCTCAGGCCGGCCTTGCGCTCGCGTTGTAGCCCAAGCTGGCCTCGAACTCACAACGCTCCGCCTACCTCAGCCTCCCGAGTGCTGCCTCCAACCCTTTTATAAGACCACTAACTTCCTCATGAGGATGCTGACTTCATCACCTATCCATCTCCTAAGGGTATCACCCCTGAATATCAGCATTTTGGGTTTTAGCTTCCAATATATGAATACTGGAGAGATACCATAGCAAGAGGTACCTACGACTTTGCAAGAGTAGGAAAACTGTTAAGAATAAGTAGTTTCCAAAATTCCTTGTTATACATCCTGAGTTAGTGAACTTCTACAGGTTCCCCAGAGATGCCCTGATGACCCAGAAAAGCTCAATTAAGACGGCATAGTCTTTCATGGTATCTGGAGCATGACAGGTCTTTCAGTGAAAAACTCATAAAAGCTCTTCCTCCTCTTTGCAATATCTTCTATATTTGGGACAAAGCAAAATATTTTAAAATACAACATAGGCCTACTGCAATTTTCTCTTCTGCTGGTTACTGATCTTCACACAAATACTCCACCTTGGAGAAAAGGGAGTGCTATGAGTGAAAGTAAAGTCTGCTCTTATAGTCTCTCATTCTTGCACCTAAAGAGTGCATTAGTGAGTTAATGATTCATTGGGGGTGCAGTCTGAGTAAATCTCCTTTCTTGTTTTGGTGACTGGCCATATATTTCTATCTGGAGTTCAAACAAACTCAATTGCATTCTCTTTTGCCTTTTCATTGTTGAAACCACTGGGTGTCCCCACAGTAATTCTCAACATATTTGCATTACATGAAAGGTTGAACTTGTCTCACTGTATGCATGACTTCTTTGTTAAGGTGGAGCTATAGCAAATATTTTCATATGCTTGCTTTGCAGTTTCAGGAAGTTGTCTTTACACAGTCACAGTACAGTTTCTGAATCTCTTTGATATTACTGCATGTACACATTTTGAAACAGTAGGTCGGTTTTCTTCTCCTAGAGTATTAGCGTGCTTGCTGATACTGTAATAAAATGCCAGAGACCTGTTAACTTTATAAAGAATAGAGGTTTATCTGGCTTACAGCTTTTGGGAGATGAAAGTCCAACTATCATGTATCGTGGTACAGGATCTGGAGAAGGCTTTCTTAGTTAGACACGTTTTTTAGTAAGAGAGTTGTTCTTCCCAACTTTCAAATAGTTACTGAAAGCCACTCAGGACAAAAATACGGGTATCATGTGATCCAATTTCCCTGTCCATCAACTTCCCACTGCTGAGGCAAAGCACCTGAAACCATCAACTTACAAGGAGAACAGATTTATTTTGGTTCATGGTTTCAGAGGTCACAGTCCATGGATTTTGGCTCTATTACTCCGGCAGTGTGGGGAGGCAGAATATCACGGGGGCAGGGGAGACAGTATGGCTGCTCACTTCATGACAGCTAGTGCTGGGTTCCAATACTCCTTTCAAGGGCATGCATCCAATGACCTAACTTCCTCCCACAAGCAGCCACCTCTTAAAGTTTCCACTTCCTCCCAGTAGTACCACAGGCTAGCAATCAAGTCTTCTTCGGTGACTTTGAGGAACATTTTAATACCTAAACTCTAACAACTAAATCATCAGCTATCATTTTACTCCAGGGAACACATTTATGAGACAGAGGCAACATCTGCATTGGTGATTCTGGGTTGGCGGTGGTGCTGTTTTGTTTATCCATTCCTGGAGACCAAATTCAAGGCCTTGCACGGAGCTACATCCCCAGTACTTTTTTTATTCTTTGAGTCAGGGTCTTGCTAAGTTCCCCAGGTGGAGGTTGAACTTGTGATCCCCCTTTGTCAGCCTCCCAGAGCGCTGGGATTACAGGTGTGCTCAACATGTCCCGCTTGGGTGGGAGAAGGATGGTGATGATCACACTGCCATATCCCTTTGTCAATGCTCACATCATCACAAGTTTTCTCCCAAGTGCCCCAGAATATTTAAATCTAACAAATGCAGTAGAATTATTTCCTACTTCCCCATGTATTAACGCTGAAAAAGCCTTTTTACAGATTTACTGGGAATACAACTTCCACTCATTATTTATATCCAAAAGGATGAAGATTACAAACTGATTTCAAAGAAGACTATAGACAGTGTGCTTTAAGTGAAATTTTGCACTAGATAGATAAGATAGATAAACAGAGAGAGAGAGTGATTCTATTTATTGCATTTCTCCAGCAACTGGGGGTCAGAGGGCACATAATTCATCAATTGTGCTGAATGGCCTTTAGGAGTTATTTGAGTAATTTTGACTTTTCGTCTCCATAGCAACCCATGAACATCAGCCAAGTACTAATAACAAAAATCTAACTTGCTGACACGGTTTTCTTCCTGGCAAGAGAGCAGTATGAGGATTGTTAAAGTACTGGAATGTCTACACTCCTCTGAATGTCTTTATGAGAAGAAGAAATTTGGATACAGATATGCATAGAGCCAAAGATACCATTCAGATGTGAAAGACATTAGGGCAACAGCACATTCAATCATCCACATATCCTGGGACCCAGCATTCTCAAAAAGCCCTTGGCAATGATTTCCTGAGGCTGCTATACCAAAAGACTGCACACTAGATGTCTTATATGACAGAAATTGCTTTATTTTATTTTATTGGGGCACTAGAAACTTAAGATTAAGGTGGAGTAAATATCGAGTAAGGGTGACTTTCTCTGAGGCCTCACTCCTTAGCTGCAAACAGCTATCTTCACGTTTGAATGACATTCCTACACTACCCATGTCCAAATTTCTTCTTCTCAAAAGACACCAGTCATGCTGGCTTGTGCACCCTCTAATGATCTCATTTGAACTCATTCATCTTTTTAAAGCTGCTATCTCCAAGTACAGATAAATTCTGATGGACTGGGAAATGGTATTCCAACATACTAATTTCTGGGAGGCTACAATTCAGTCTCTAGTAATATCTCAGTTAAAACATATTAGATAGATCGATATTAGATAGATATATAGATAGATAGATAGATAGATAGATAGATAGATAGATTCTTGTGCACATGTATTTATTTCAAGAAACTATATAGCTGTTATACGTAATGGTTTGGCACCTTGATTTTCTACTCAATATAATACAAGGAAGAACAAGGCTCATCCATATACTATAATTTTTGGGGCAAAATAACAAACTTAAACGTATTTCATGACTAATTGGAAGACTGACCAAGTTGTTGTTTTGCTGTCTCTGGTAAATTCAATTGACCCTGACAGTGTCAGAGCAATTGCCTATACCTTAAGGCATCTTGGGCTGACCTGTGGTCATGCAGTAAAAGCTCTCTCCTGTACCATTCCTATAGTTTGGTAATGCCCTTAAGTATATTTATTCTGTACATTTTTGTATTATGGTAATGTCTTTAACCACTCCCATTCAGTCAAGTCTCTCTCTCTCTCTCTCTCTCTCTCTCTCTGGAACAACTCCTATATTATGGTAATATTCATTCTGTACATCCCAATATTATGGTAATGTCCTTAACCACTCTCATTCAGTCAAGTCTCTCTCTCTGGAATGATTCCTATATTATGGTAATGCACTCAAGTATGCCCATTCTGTGAGAGCCTCGTCCCCCATTCCTGGAATGTTCCTATTGTTTCAAGACTAGCCTGTCTGTCAATATATGATTCAACATATGTGACCAATCATGTAGTGTTTGGTTACTTGCTTTGTACCTCCCACTTCTGATTCTATATAGACTAAACTCCTTCCTGATTCAAGGCAGCTGCTAGGGAGGAATTATCCCTACAACAATCCACTGACGTGAACTCTGACAGTCCACTACGGTAAAGATTAAATGCTGCCATCTTAGCTCCTCAGTGTAAAGAGTCTTCCTTCTGGTTTGGTTTGGCTTGGCTTGGGAAATTTCCCGCAACATAATCAAAGTAGAGAATTTTTTTTTTTTTTTTTTTTTTTTTTTTTTTTTGCGGCACCGGGGATTGGACTCACAGGCTCGCACCTGCCAGACAGGTGCTTAAACTGCCGAGCCAAACTCCCGGCCCTAGTAGAGAATAATTTTTGATGTGCTTCACGGATTTCATGGAATGCAACACCAAGATCCTGGTAAAATTTCTTCTTATCATTCAATTCATTCAATGCAGATTCACACTGGGGTTTAAGAAAAGCCGTCGAGATTTCCTTAAACATTTTCCAAAGTGCCCAAACTTCGGGAACATAAAAATGCTGGTGGACGGCCTGGGGTCCAGCTGACAGTCTTCTCTGTCCCAGTGCCATGGGTCTGGGGTCTTTATGGCTCAGGGATGGCTTCATTTCCGGGAAAGGGGGGTCTCTGTCTCGGTGGTCCCCATCAGGTGGAGTTCTCTGCCTTTCCTGGAGTCCAGGTGATCACAGGTTCAGGACAGTGGCTGGAAGTTTCTGTAGCTGAACATCCCTCTTTTCTTGGTGTCCTCAGACTTGAAGGAGATGGCATCACACAAATTCAGGGCTGATCAACTCTGTCAAGCCAGTGCCCAAACAGATCCTCCCTAAATGATCAACAGCCCCTATGCAGATCCAAGAGACTTGAACCACAATTTATAGTAACAAAATGCAAAATGAAGACCAAGCTTTGTTTCAGTTACCTATTGGCCAGCTGCAGGCCCAAGTGAAGTCATGATTCATAGCAAAAATAGCTTTAACATGTCTGACTCCCCCCAGAAGAAAACATAAATCATGTTTTTATGAACAGCAGATAAGGGCCCAGGATGCTACCTGTCCCTCATTTCTGCTGATACAGGAGAATGAAACTCCCAACCTACTAGATGTCCAGTATGAGTTCGTGCTCTCCAAAACTGAAGAATGAATTTTAGAAACAACAGAGGTTAAGAGAAGACCATATTTATTGAGAGAAAACAAGCTTCTCTCTGAGGGACAGAAGGGGTCCTGAGTGGGTGCCAAAGACTCTGTCTTTACTAGGGACTTTTATAGAGTAGAACCACGAGGTGAGATGGGTCCAAGATGGGGAAAACATGGGAACTCGCAAGGCAGGCCATAAGGGGGGTCAGAACTATGGTCAACCAATAAGGTTTATTATTCAGGTAAAATTGATTAAATCAGGGACAAATGAGGAAGCGAGTCACGTAGCAAGTTGGCATGCTTACAGAGCAGTGACTCTCGCTGTAGGGGGTTGGGATGGTGACTCCTGGCCTCCTCAAAGTGATCCATACCTATTTAGAATATCAATTCCTGGGGCTTATCCTTAGCAAGTATGTGGGTACATTTAAATTATCTTTGGTCTTGGGGTCTGGCCCACAGCGGAAGTGTCTGTCTCTCCCACAGTTGTGAGATATCTCATCTTTTGCACTGGCTCCTTCGAAGGCCCAGCCCTGTCTTACCGCCTATAATCTAACTAACTCAGCTGCCTGTAACATGACGATGGCCTTGGACTATGTCATGACTGCTTTCTCTGTCTCACCTCCTCCTCTTCCTCCTCCTCCCCTTCCTCCTCCTCCTTCTCCTCCTTCTCTTCTTCTTTCATTCTTCTGTCACTGAGCAGGATCTGACGAGGTTCTCTAAAGTGGAGATCAGAAAACTCAACTCACCCTACTCTTGCAGGAGACTGTTGGCTTGCCTGACTTTATGACGGAAAAACAATCTTCAAGAAGAAGAATCTTCAAGATGTCCCGAAGAGGAATAAAGAAGCTTACCAGGCAGAATTAAAAGGTATAGATACATTCAGAGAGGACACAGTGGGGCCCCTGAGGAGGTGTCTACCAGCCTGGAGCGGGTTTATATGTTGCCAGAGATGGAAATCTGTGGAATTTGTGAAGCTGTAGAAAGCAAGGGTTCCCTTTAAAGGTGAAAGTGCGGGCCCATTCACAGGGGAAAGGCCCATTTTACAGAAGAAAGGAGATGTGTCATTCACAGGTGGAAAAGTAATGTCCCATTCCAGAGGTGAGTAGCACAAAACCCTCATTCACAGGCTTGTTGTGTCTTTTAGACTATTAGGATGTTTTTTTCTTTTGAGTGAAGTTCCCTGGATAAGAAAAAAGCATTATAACCTAGAGTAACTGAAGTTTTTCTTAAAGTACAATTTTAAAATTATGATTTGCATTGTCCCATTTTTACCTATCTTTATTCCTATCTTAACCTCACTTATTCCCCCTCTTCCTCCTCTTCCTCTTCCTTTAAACTAAAGAATATATAAACTATACTAAAAAAAAGTCAAGCTCCTCTTCCTTCTCTTTCTCTTTTTTTATTTTTAAATTTTTATTTATTTATTTTTTTTGCACCAGGGATCAAACTGACAGCCTCGCGCCTGCCAGACAGGCGCTTAAGCCACTGGGCCAAACTTCCAGCCCTAGTTTTTCAAGGGAGGGTCACACTATGTAGCTCAGGCCGGCCTTGCGCTCATGTTGTAGCCCAAGCCGGCCTCAAACTCACAACGCTCCGCCTACCTCAGTCCTCCCAAGTGCTGGGATTAAAGGCGTGCGCCACCATGCCCGGCATCTTTCTCTTTTTTTAAATGGCCCAAGAACTAAGAATGGCTTTTATCTTCTTTAATAGCCATGACCAAGGGGTTAAAAAAAAAATCAGAAGACGATTTTGTGACACATGAGTTTTATTTAAATTCAAATTTGAGCGTCTAAAATTCACATTTTTTGGAATGTAGTCACACTCACCAGTGTATGTATCACCTATGCAGTTTTCCCTGTAGGAGGCAGAGTGGAGAACTTGGGTTTTTTGTTTGTTTGTGTGTGTGTTTGGGTTTTTTTGGTACCAGGGATTGAACTCACAACCTCGCACCTGCTAGGCAGGCACTTAGGCCACTGCGCTAAATCCCCTGCTTATTTTTTTTGAAACAGGGTCTTACTATGTAGTTCAGGTTGGCCTTGAACTCACTTTGCAGCCCAGGCTAGTCTCGCACTCACAACAATCCTCCTGCCTCAGCCTCCCAAATGCAGAGATTAAAGGTGTGTGCTGCCACGCCCAGTCACAGAGGAGAGTATTTGTGACAGATCTTTCAGTTGCAGAGTCTGAAATATTTACTCTCTGGGCCACCAGAGAAAAGGTTTGCCACCTCTGCTAAAGGGCTACCCTCCATCCTCTCCATTGGAGGACTTCAGCAAGACAGGCCACAGAGGCAGTCGCCTTGCCTTGGATAGGTGAAGTGAGCTGTAAGCCCCATTCTCCCTGATAAAGCCTGACTTCAGCATTCCCTGGTTCAATTCAGGTTTTCATGTAACAAAGAGTAGGCTCTGGAAGCCCAGAAGAATGATTTCATTATTCCTTCTCTCCACCCCTGCTTTAGAAATCATTATCAGCATTTACAGAATGCATGGTTCTAGTTCACTAGGGTCCGGGGCACAAGAGCAAACAAGGAATGTGCCGGAATGTATTTCAAAAATATCCTCTTGAGCACAAATACAAGTAACCTCAGAGAAGGGCTGGAGGAAATGAAAGGCTGTGGGGGAGGAGAAGAAAGCGTGAAGTATTAAGGGCCGTGAAGGATCTGAATGAGAATTTCAAGGATGGGTAGGACACTGGAAACTAGACAGCAGGGAAAGAAAATTAAAAAAAAAAAAAAAAAAACTCTCAAAACTTGGATGCTTGGGCAGTTACACCATGAACTTGTGAAGACAAGGAGACACCAGAAATGAAGGAAACATGGTTACCCCCAAAAGTGAAGTCAAGAAATTCACAAGATCCGAAGCTGATGAAGAAGCCATGTTTCAGTGAATCCAGGCAAATCCTGTAACTGTGGGGCCTATGGGGTTACGGGAGCATGGATCTCAACCAACAAACTCAGATTTCATGTCTTTGGCGCACCGCTGGAATGTGAGAGAATCCAACAAGAAGCATTCTAATTCATCACACCCGGTCCACAGAGATAGGGAAAAAGATTCATCAGAGGGACAAAAAGTGCAGGGTTTGGGAAAAGGTGAAAGAGGGCATCACACACAGTGCTATTTCCCTTTCATTTTCCTCCTGTGAGTTATATTTTGCACTTTCCAAGTCAGATGCTCCAGAAGCCCTTGTAACATTCTTGTTTATTTTAGTGGTGCCAAATAACACCGGCTTAATAACAAGTATTTGATAAACATCGTTAAAACGAACATTCTCAAATAGCCAAATCCTCCCAAGATGTCTCCAAAGAATGCAAAACGAGCTCAGACACTGACACAATTATCATGGTGGCCAGATAAAATATGAAAACACAGCAAGTATAGCTTGCCTTAATTCATGGACTTTTTGTTTTTAAGTCATATTACATGACCTTCACATAATTTCCTGCTAGAAATCAATGTGACTTCTTGCATGTTTGAGGCCCGAGAGAGAGAGAAAGAAAATATCACTTCTTTTGTTTCCATGTTTAAGGAAAATGCTTTGAGTCTTCTAATCGACTACAGAGAATATCCAAACCAAGTCACAGAGGGTAAATCATGTGGGGTGCAGCACAATACTGTATTGAGTCACGACATATGCGAGGACGCGTGCTTGGATTGCAGTGCTCCCGTCTTTTGAGAAAGGAACCCGAAGGGGATGACGTCTTTTAGAGTTATGAAACTTTTAATTCCACCTGAGTCTTAAACATTTCATACAATTGGCGGAGTATTCCACACTGTACAAAACATTACACCAAGTAATATCAGCTGGAACCCAAGACTAAAGGGGAGACAGAATGCAAAGCCCGATCCAACCTCAGAGAGAGGTTGGGTTCTTCCTCACTGGGGTTTGGTTCCTGTAATAAAACATAACAGAGACCTAGAAGGTGGGCTTGTGGGTGCCCAATGCATAACTAAAAGCAGGTTAAACCTTGGCATCTCAGGGCCAGGGATTTAGCTCAAGGGCATCAAGTGCCTGCCTGGTAAGCGCAAGGTCGTAAGTTCGATCCCCGGTACCAAAAAGTTTGTAAACCTTGGCATCTCTACTTTCAGTCTGTATCTGTCTTCTTTGTTACCTCAGAAGTCTAGGTTAGACCCCTGCACGTAGGCATGTTAACCACTTAACAACTATCTGTCTAAAATTTAGTAATGTTGCAGGAAACTTTTCAAGCCAAGCCAAGCCAAACCAAACCAAACCAAACCAAAAGGAAGACTCTTTGCACCAAGGAGATAAGACGGCAGCATTGAATCTTTACACCAGCAGACTGTTGAGGTTCACGCCAGTGGACAGCTGCAGGGATAATTCCTCCCTAGCAGCAGCCCCGAATCAGGGAGGAATTTAGTCTATATAGAATCAGAAGTGTGAGGTACAAAGCAAGTGACCAAATGTTACATGATTGGTTACATACATTGAGTCATATATTGACAGACAGAAGTAGTCTTGAAATAATAGAAACATTCTGGGAACCAGGAGAAGGGGCTCTAACAGAATGGCTATACTTGAGGTCATTACCATAATACAGGAATTGTTCTGGAGAGGGAGACTTGACTGAATGAAAGTGGTTAAGGACATTACCATAATATAGGAGTTGTTCAGTTGACTGAATGAGCACAGCTCAGCCCAAGGTGCCTTAAGATATAGGGAATCACTCTGACATTGTCAGGGTCAACTGAACTCAACAGAGACAGCAGAACAGCAACTTGGTCAGTCTTCTAATTAATCATGAAATATCTATAAATCTGTTATTTTGCCCCAATAGTAATACAAAGTTTATCAGCCCTCAAATTACCTAACCTGTCTTATGCCCCTTCTAGAATGAGGACTCCAAGATGAAGTAAGGCATTTTCAGGATTTACATGGACATTCAACCGTCAGCTTTTACATCTTGCTCCATATGCCCTGTAGCAGCACTTACAAGATTCTGGTCTCTGTCCTAAACCTACAGGTACCTGGAATTCTAGGGAAAGCAGATCCTGAAGACTCACCACTTCATGATGAGGTCACCCCCCTCAAACAGCACCACGGGAACTGAATTGGCCCCCAAACAAATTTCTTCAGTGCTACCTCGCAGAACCCATGGTGAGCTACAGATTACATGGTCACCTACCCGGCTATACAATCCTCCCACCTTTGCCTTTCTCCCCCTTTTCCCGTAAAACCCCAAAGCTTCTGCCAACCCCTTGATGACACATCTTGAACTTTATCTGTCCTGTCCAGCACAGCCACTCTCCAGCACTGCTCAGTCCTTGCCTAGCGTGTTGGGCTGAGCAATCATACCAGGGCTTTGGCCATGAAACTCTGATCACAAAAATGATGCTACATCCTCTTAAGAATGTTCTCAGATCTCTGTCTCATTTGAGGTGAATTATGGCCTCCCTTTACATGCTTTCTGGAGCTTTTTGTCTGGATGATTCCATCCTTTCTGGTTACAATGCTCTTAGTGATTCAAGTGTTAATAAAGAGAGTCACACAAGGCATCACTGAGAAACACATTTCCAGTACTTTTTATTTCCATGAATTTTATGTGTAAACAGTCAGATGTATTTTATTAGTGTGGCTCTTTAGTCACCTCCACCAAAACCATTCTCTAATGTCTGTAATCTCTGTGTCTCCTCCATTTCACTTGAGTCACAAAACTTTTAATTCACAAGGCCAAAGGGAAGCTCCTCTGTGCTATTCTAATTGGGTTGTATCGATTTACAGATAATGTAATTTCATTCTATTTAACACACGTCTTTTTTGACTTCGCCAGTTGTCACTGGCACCACCTCAAATCCATGTATCCTTAAAACTGGCCTGACAAACAATTCCAATGGTGAGTGAATGGCCCACTTTCTCTGTAATCTACCAACCCCAAGATTAAGCAGTGTTCTTCCACTGTCAGGTCCAACTATTACAGGCAGCTGAGTTCAATAGAAATATTATAGGCAGTCAGACAGGGCTAGGCCCTCAAGGAAACTGACACAGAGAACCAGATGTCTTATGACCTTGAAAGAGACACTCACCTCTTCCTGCAGGCCAAATATCAAGACAAAAGGCAGAACAAACACACCCATATCCTAAGGATTGATATTCTAAATAGTTCTATACCACTCTGAGGAAGTCAGGAGTCAGCATCCCACCCCCTACAGGAAGAGTCATTGTCATTAAGCATCCCCGCTTACTACGTGACTGGCTTCCCCATTTGTCCTTGATTTAATCAATTTTACCAGAGCAATTAATCTTATTGGTTAACCATGGTTATGTCCCACCTTATGCCCGTCTGCCTTGTGAGTTACCAGTTTTTCCCATCATGATTTTATTCTATAAAAGTCCCCAAAAATGACAGGGTCGCTGGCAACCCACTCGGGCCCACTTCTGTCCCTCAGACAGAAGCTTTCTTTCTCTCAATAAATATATTCTGCTCTTACCCTCCGTTGTTCCTAAAATTCATTCTTCGATTTTTAGAGAACACAAACTTGTGCCAGACATATAGTAGATTGGGAGTTTCATTCCCCCATATCATTTGGAGGTCTGGGATAATTTTTCCTATATCACAACCAGTGATGGAACTATTCATTCATTCATTTATCCCCTTTCGAAAATAATTACCACCTTTTTAACTTTGCTCCTGCTCGCCTTTATTTCTTTCACATTTCCAGAAATTTTATGACACCTTGAAAAATCAAAGAATTCTGAGTCCAAAAATATTACAGGAAGCATAGCATGCATGTCTTCTAGATCCCCAAATATTCTCTACAAAAACCTCCTAGATGGACGTACTGAGCCATCAGTTGACGAGTTCAAGCAAAAGTATGGCTGAAATGACATGAACACATCACATATATCTTCCTGTTGCATTGGAATTTAGGTCATTCCTCCACGCTCACCAGAGGAGTTATTTATCTGTGTGCCAAACAAGATCAACACCATCTTTGGAAAGAGGAATATTAAAGCATTCACACAGTCCTTAGTGCTAAATCCCAAAACATATCAACTAGTTGTGGAATTATGGAGATGGTCAACGAATCTTCTAGTTTCCATTGATCCTGAGATATTTCTTAAATTATATTTGAAATAGACATTAGATTTTGATGTATCATTAGTGTGAGAAGGCAGTTATATTTCAATTAATAATATATGCTATATTCTTATAACTAGAATCCTATTATTATCTTGTTCGGCTTAACCTTTAGGTAAAGGGTACCATTATTCATCCTTTGGCTTTTCTGAGAATAGTGAATTATACTATTCCAATTTCACTTCCCTATCTTCATTCACAAACATGTACCATTTTATGTTGATAGACTTTTCAACTTTACATTAGCCATCTCTAATAAGTTATTTTTCTACCTGCAAGGTAAAGGGAGAGAAGTACAAGAAGAAGGGAATAGATTTTATTTTATACGTTTCTCTTTTATAAGTAAATGGTCACGACTTGAGACCATACTCATAAGTGAGATGAATCAAACCCACATGTGTAAATACCGTATTGTCTCCCTAGTGTAAGAAACTGAAAAAGTATACATGATCCAAAATCTATAATAAATACTATGTAAGGGTAAAAAACAGCTCAAAGAGCAAAAGTAATCAGGAAGGGAAAAGGGGGAAAGAGGGAAAGGAAAAAGAAAAGATATAAATCTGTATATATGTATATGTTAGATAACTAAAACAAATATACTGCTGAATGTATTAGTTATTTAGAGAGAACAATTGATACTCATATGGTTAGATCAATTTTACATGTCTATATCTGTTAACGTAACCAACCATTTTGAAGATAACGATACGCAATATTGCAACCATTGTCAAGTTTCTATCATCCTGTTTTTGTAAACCTGTAATGTTACTGTTGTGCATTTACTCTAGTCGTTTGTTTGTCTCTTTTGCTTTTTGTCTTTCTTATATGTGTCTTTTTTCTTTCTCTTAAATTAAAAAAAATTTTTATTTTATATGTCTCTTATGTTCCTAACCCTGTGGGGTACTGTACACATACTATCTTTTATTAGTTCACATTTATGGTTTAACACTTAAGAGTTACCAAAAGGAAAACACATAAATTCTGCACAACTAAGTATGACTCCTGAGTGAAAACACACTCTATTTTTTAAATCTGGCAGCTCACTTTTGTTCCAGAAATGAACTCCAGCTGGGATTTGTGGGATTCACATTTTCTGGATGATGGACAGGTTTGGAGATTAGCTGACGAATCTTGAAAACGCACCAAGAGCTGGTCTTCGCCAATGACTTCCTGGAAGTCAAACATCACAGCTTCTGGTTTAATTCTGACACCACAGGCTTACAGGAAAGTTCTGCCAAAACTAGAGTCAAAAAAAGATTGACAGCATCGCACAGAGTCTCACAGGAATCACTTCCAGGACCTAACACATTCTAAAACAGCCCAGAATGCTTGGCAAGCACTCGTACTACGTCTGGGACAAAGTCTTCACTTTTAACACGATCTGCATAAACTCCTGGCCAGCAGTATGGGTGTGGTGTTTGAGAAATCCAGTCCTCTTCCAAGTCCTAATTCTTCTACATTCCTAATGTCTCCGAGCATGTATCAGTCACAAGATGTTTTCCCTACCACCTTGTACAGAGAATCCTTTGAAAATACTGAATGGGTTAGGAAGTATATTCTCATCCTGATAAGATTTCTTCACTTTTCCTGTAAGCTCTTTGGTGGAAGATACATCTGGAGTGGACTGGTAACCGGTGGTCAACTTAAACACCAGCTGAACTGAATCAGCATGGTGCTGAGCATGGATGGCCCCCCTGAGGACTGTTGCCACCATAAAAAGGAGACCTAGAGAGGAAGAGTAGCATTGAGGGTTCTCCTAAGTATTGTTGTTGTTGTTTGGAGTCATTGGTTCTCCTGGAGGAGCTTGTCAAGCTGACTCCCCTCATAGGAACTCGGCTGTTATCATCTGAGGAGCTCAGGACCTTATTGCTGAGAATGGCTGCGGTTCACTTTGGGGGAGCTCTGGTCTTTACTTTGAGCATCGCTTCTTGGCTCCGGACAGGAAGATGTGTGCTGCTCAATCTCCAGGAGAAGCTTGTCACGCTGGCTTCCCAATATGAACTTGGTTGTTCCCATTGCCAGAGAAGCTCAGGACCTCACTGTTGCTGAGGATGGCTGGGGTACTTCTCGGGGGAGTACTAGTCCTCATTTTGAGTGTTGCTTATTGGCTCCAATACAGAACCCTCAGCCTGCTGGCACAGATCCTCCATGCCACTGGCATAGACTTTCTAGCTTCCACCACTGACCTTGGGGCCTTTCCAGCGCAGATTCATACGACAGACTTGCATAGGTCATTGTCACGGGCTCCAGGTCTTCAGATTATTGCTATGGGATCCAGGACCTCGCCTGGATTTTCTAGGTCTTTAGCGCTGTGGACACACTTCCTCCACCTTCTTTATATTTGATTCCTTGGGTGACCATTATAAATAATACTATAAATTATGTGTCCTGTATGGACTCGTTCTCTTTGCAAGCCCTGACTACCACATCTTTTCACTGACTTTCCTGTAACTCCGAGTCTCACTTTCCTTGTAAGATGCTCTCTGCCATATGTATCCTTCATCACCCATGGTTTGCGATGGATAAACTATCCTTAGCCATCGATACTGCTGACCTTTAAATTGAGTATATGAGACAAAATACAGGTGTAGAGTTGACCAAAAGAGAGGCAAAGAGAAGCCATGGCTCCATTCCTCTCTCACCCTCTCCCCGATTTCTGGTTAAATGAAGGAAGCAGTAGTGACAGTAGAAGCCATGTTAAATGGCCCTGGTGCTCTCTCCCTGGGTCTTAGGGCATCCCATGCATTCTGCAAAGAGAGATTTTTATCACTGGACATGATTTTCAACTCCAAATGGCTTGCGCGATGAGGGACGTTATTATTTCACATACAGGAAGTGGCTGGGAAGGGTTGTAGGAACCACAGCAGCCCAAACCTCCTTGCTTTGTGACATAAACAATAGCAGTTCTCGGCACCATAGGCAGACAGGCTGCTCCGCAGAGCAAAGGGGACGAGCACTCCATAGCAGGTCTTTTAGAAATACCTGCTTTATCTCCCCTTAGATCTCTGAGCTGTTCTCCCAAAGGTCCACCATGGTCACCAGCAGAGAGTCAACCTAGACCACGGCTCCCCGCCAGCACTCTTAACCAGGCGACTGAATACTTCCTCCTTTTAGGAAGATGTCTTAATTCTCACGTTGAGCCCCCCCTCAGAATTTCCATTGCATCATATTTTCCTGCTAGTCTACACACCATAGGTAGTTTTTCAATACCGCTTACCATTTGTCTTCCTAAAATGGAATTCTTTCTGAAAGAGCATTTCGGAAATTGTGAAAGAGGCAGCAAAGACTCAATGACTCCTCAAGAAACAGCTCAGAAAGTTGGGTAAGACAAGCAAATTGAATTGTGATTTGAGTGCAGTGTCTTCTTATTCAAGGACAAATTTGATCATTTTAAAAGAGAGCTCTAATCTCCATTATCCATTAAACCCATGAAAGACTTAAACATTACTGTCTCGCTATCAAATGGCTTGTTACAGGAAAAGAAATGACATTTGGTTTTACTATTCAAAGAATTCAAATTACTATTCAAGGAGTACTTAATTTCTTATGAAGAAAGCTTTAAAAGAAAAGCGTGTATATATATATATATATATATATATATATATATATATATATATTGCTATGTAAGGCGAGGACTGTAGACTTTTACGATGTCCGTAAATTTGCTTTGAGTACTGTAGCCAACTATATTCCTTCACCCCCATTAGGTATCTGCGAGGTTTTCGCAGCGAGCTAACAGAAGGGTTTGTCTGAGCAATTCCCCTTTACAGACAACAGCTGGGCTAAAGATCCTACATGAACACTAACTTGCTGGTGACAACAGACTTAAAAGATTGACCCAGAACACAAACCTAAGACTTGCAATTCTAAATCATATGCCATTTTGTACAGCATGATTAGATTAATTTTAAAATAATTTCTCTTGGAGAACATTTGTGAGACCAAACTTTCTCTCTCACTGTTCATATTGTTGGATCATGTTTAAGCTCATGTAATGTTCACTGGAACTAACTATAAAGAATGATAGTCAGGTGGCTTACATTTTCACGGTAAAAGTACAATGATCCGATGTAATGATTCTGTACCTGATTCTGACTGCAATGAACTTTATAACCAGTTACCGATTTCCCCACCTTCACTACCTACTGGGGCTTTATGAACTTGGGCTGACATTACGTGTTTGGCTAATTACACACATACACATAATGCAGGTGGTGGAAGGTGTCAGGACAGGGCTGGGACTTGCTAATTCAAGACCCACCACTCTTACACATTGACCCAGGGCACTGGAGGATGCAGGGTTTTCTCCTTGTGTCTTGGATCAGGTTGGATTAAGAGCTTCCTTTGAAATTCTGTCTCAAAGGCATGGACAAGGTCTAAGGGCAAAATACTGAAATTGAGGTGCTGTTTTTCAATTCTGTCCTAGCACCATGCTGGATGTCAGACATGATGATCTGTCATAACTAAGCAGAACTCTCACTGGCAACTCAAAACTCACTGCCCACCAATTCCGAAAATGACTTAGGTACTCTTCCTGTATTTCTCCCTTAGAGAAGCTATCTGCCACCCCTGAGTGGTGCTCCTGAATCTACAGGCACAATATCTTAACATCATACTTCAGCACTGTGAGCTCTTCCTCTTGACATTTCCCAGTTCTTTCTTGTAAAAGCTTTCAGACAGAGTATCTCTCTCAGCCTGTGCTGTATTGTAATGCCAGCTTTCACTGGTGGGTAAGATGACCTACATGTGACTTGTGACTCTAGGGTAAGACAGACAGCAAAGGATGCTGTGAGAAGCCGGAAATTAATGATGTCCTTAGTGACATCATTATTGGGACACTGCATCCTGATCTTTTCTGATTCACAAAGAGCACAAAAAAAGGCAGTGATGATACCGGTATGAGCAACGGGAACGTAGATTATGGGCCACCTTTCCTCACCTTTCCTGAGGTGAGGACCAGAGCCCTGGCCCACGTTACTCCCAGTTCTCTTCCCCTCCCTCGAACATCAGAAACTGAGTCCACACTAGCCTCAAAGCCAAATCCACGTGAGTATGCTCAGCAATCTCTAGCCACGGTCACCGAGACACGGGGCTTCCGTCTTCTCAGTAATGTCCTCCTTCTTCACCAAACAGCTCTCATCAAATGCCATCTTGTGTCCCTGTTCCCCCTGGGAGCTCCCGAATCTTTGCTGTCTTCATTCCCACCTCTATCGTTTTGGTTCAGACTTTTTTTTTTTTTTTTTTTTTTGGCGGCACCGGGGATCGAACTCACAGCCTCGTGCCTGCCAGACAGGCGCTTAAGCCACTGAGCCAAACTCCCGGCCCTAGTTTTTCGAGGCAGGGTCGGACTATGTAGCACAGGCCAGCCTTGTGCTCGCATTGTAGCCCAAGCGGGCCTTGAACTCACAACCCTCCTCCTACCTCAGCCTCCTGAGTGCTGGGATTAAAGGCGTGTGCCACCATGCCCCGGCTAATGGTTCAGACGCTTTTAACAGCCACTGGCCCAAACCACCTGCTTGCTAGTCAGCTACCTTGCTTTCATTTCCATGTACACAGGATCCTTGATAAAATTACCGTGTTTAAGGTTCAGTCCTCGCAGTCCCCAGCCTTGTCACCCATGTGACACGCATGCCCCCTGCTCACAAGTGCAGTTCAAACGCTCTACCCAACGCTTTGCTAGTTCCCTGGGTCTGCTCCATTCAGGTCAACAGGCATAGGTGCTCTCTCTCTATGGTACACGACCTCGATTTTATGACACAGCACAATCCTTACCTCAAAAACAAAGTGCCAACTGATTCCAGTCAAAATAAAAACTTACGTGTGGATCTTGGTAACTACTTTGATGTTACTTATTTTCTGTTTCCTTATCTGTATTTTGCACTGTTTTTGTCATGGAATAAGCATGGGCTGAGGACAAGAAATCTTAGAAACCACTGAGCTCTGAGCCTACTTACAATGCTGAGCCCTGCCTTTATTTCTTCTTTAAAACACAGGTATTTTTGGGGGGCTGGAGACAGAAAAACCAAATGCAGGCTGACTGCCTTGGGCAAAGATCCATTTGTGCTGGTACTTCTCTTTGTGGGACAGGCAGACTCAATTTCTACACCCTCTTGCCTACAATCAGACAGACAACCCTAATTGTCAACAGCAATTTCTGCCCACTGAAGGTACCAAGTCTTGACACACACTGCCCTGCATCCTAAGCTGATACTCTGATCCATTATGGAATCAGCTAAACGTTCAGATGCAATGACAGACTCTTGCAGGATCCTGCCCGTCAGATCCCTTTGTATCAGTGCACAGGCTACTGGTGACGGTGGCAGGCAAGTCGCAGTGAGGAGGTATTTCCATCCTAGGCAAACATATACACATACAAACTCACGTGCATATACAAATGTACATGCATATGTATGTGTCGTGTGTGCTTGCATGCATGTATAGTTTTGTGTAGAGATGTAACTGTATATATATATGCACATGTATATATGTGCATTTGTACATACATGACCACACACATATATGTATACAAGATGTGTATGGATGTAGATATACTTATGTGCATTTGTATCCATCCATGTGTATATACGCATGTGTGTAGTTGTATGTGGCTGCACAAGTGGAGATGTGTGTATATATGTATTCTGTATGCAAATGCATGTGTATATATGTGACTACGTGTATGTGTAGATAAGTATGTATGCATGTGTGTGTGTACGTGCATACCTTTCCCAACTTCTTGCTGGAAAGCAGTTAAGTCTCAGCAATGGTAAAACTCCACATGCTCATATTTACACAGTATTTCTGCATGTGAAAGAATTTCTTTCTCCAGCTGAACCACTTTAAAAGTTTACAGATTTTGTTTTCAAAACAAATGTCATGAAGGACCTTGACTCGGGAAGCCAAGGAAAGAGGAGGCATGTCGCATCAAATAGACATGAAAACCTTTGCAAGGAGAGACAGAAAAGTAGATTATGTTGTGCGTGGCTGTTTTTGTAAGGCTTTAGGGAAGCACTTGGGAAAGAGCATTGGAAACCAGTGCTGAGGTGTGAACCTGCGTTGTAAGTGTCAGACATTCCACAGCGCTCCCATGGCGGGGCCCACTTGGTGTGCAAGCGGCAGACTTAGCAACACACTTCTCATCGCCCTGCTCAGTGTGACATGCACTGTGGTTTACGAACTGTTATTGACAACAATGAGGTGCGCGTGAGACACTTGTCACGCAGAAATTAAGCAAAGGGGGAAAAAGTCACGCGCAGGAAAAAGTTGGAACCATCTGGCAAAGCGGTGTTCTCCAACAAAGAATAGAATGGTAAATCAGTTAGCAAGCAGCAGTAAGGTATAATAATAGACATAACGCCCCACAGAAAACAGGATTTTCTGAGCAAGACTTCATTATCTTGAAGGAAATTAAATAGAGGCACTGGACTTTAGACAGAAGAATATTCCATATGTTTTCTCAGTGCCAAAATAAAAGAACTGTACTAAAAAGAAAGATCGGGAAATAGTGGGTCAATGTCAGTAATACTTTTTTCTGCAAGGATTTCTTTTTGGTCATTGTTATGAAGTATCAATATTGTCAAGGGTGACAAGATCGGGTTCTAGAGTAAATGGCGTAGGTCACGCACTATGACAAACCCCATGTGTAGATTTTAGGAAGCTGTCTACCTACAAACACTGAGTGACTTTTGTCTGTTTTGTTTTCTTCAAGCAAATCCCCAGTCTGTTCACTGAGGTGCTGTCTACAATACGTGTGTCAAAAGCAGCCACAGGCTGTGGGTCTCCTACCCAGGTGGAAACACAATTCCATGGCTGGTGGCTCTGAGACCAAAGCAGGAGCAAGAAGCCAGATCTGCCCACCGTATGGGCTCCTGAGTTGAAGCAATGAATCGCTTTACGCCACGCTGCAGGAGGCCTGTGGAGGAGGCAGACGTGGCCCATCCCATCGCTCCTGTCCGCCTTTCATTCTGTCTTCCTGTTTTCCTTTCTAAGAGAAAGAAATGCACTCAAACACAGATTTCTAAAGTTGTCTACTGTAGGGGAACCTTAACGAGCTGTGGGAAACCTGCTAACAGGCAAGCACAAGTCACCAGAAGAGGTTATCAGAAATAAGAAGAAGCGGGCTGGGGATTTAGCTCAGTGGCCTAAGCACCTACCTGGCAGGCACGAGTTTGTAAGTTTGATCCCCGATACCAAAAAATAAAAATAAAAATGAAAGTAAGAAAAAGAAATAAGAAGAAGTGAGAAGAGGAGGAAGAGGAAGAGCAGGAGGAGGAGGAGAATGTAAAGAAGAGTATGGAGGTGGGAGAAAGGAGGAGGGGAAGAAGAAGAGGTGAACAGCAAAGGGAACAAGGTAGGAGGGAGAAGAGGAGAGAGGGGAGGGAGACACGAGAAGGGGAAGGCAGAGAATCACTCTTTGCTGATAAAGTCCAGGAAAGCACAGCCAAAGAAAATGAACAGCTCTCCTGCCAAACTTAAGTGAAGGCCACGAACTTGTTTCTAAGACACTGAAAGCTCATTATCTTGAAAGATACTTTGAAAAAAAAAAAAGTAGTTCAAGTATTGAAACAAAAATTATTGATGCTGAAGTCCGGTTCATGAGGGGAAATGACTGCCTTTCATTCAAAAGGTAGCTCCAGCCTGAATAAAGGGTCATCCTTGGAAGTTCATCTGGGGTTGGAAGTGTTTTCAGTCACTCTTCCCTGTCTGAGACACACAAGGCATGCTGAATTTATTAGGATGCAAAGAAGGGCATGATAAATTTAAAGTCTTGTGGCGTCTGTGTACGTGAATAACAGGACATGTGCAAATACCGTGTTTAAGCAAAGGCCTAGAAAGGAACGAGTATCATGTGATGAGTATCACGACAGGACCTAGATGCCAGCAAGTGGGACCAATCGTCTACCGCTGCCTCCCCTAGGAAGGATGCGTTTGGGAAACCAGCCCAGAGAAAGGAGAATTCAGCTGGTCCAAGGAAGAGTGGGGAAATTCCAGGACAAAGAAACAAGAGAAGAGAGGCAGGAGGGCATGCTCAAGCAGAAAAAGTGAGGGCAGAGGCAGCAGGGTCCCCTTGGCAAGTGAGACTACTGGTTGATGAGGCACTTAGCACGGGGAGAGTGACAGGTGAAGATGGACGGTGACCCAGTCAGGGAGAGAATAGACAAACAGGCTCTGCTTACAAGTATTTACCAAGGGTCCTTCTCCTCTCTTCCCCCTTTCCGCCCATCCTTCCTATTCCCTTCCGCCCTCCTCCTCCATCACCGTCCCCATTTTCCTCCTCCTGCTCCTCCTATTTCTGTTTGTAATGTGAAGGTCTAAGATCAACACTGAACTCTAATAAGGGAGAGGGAGAGGGGGAGACAGGGGGAGGAGGAGGGGAGGGAAAGGAGAGGAAGAGGAGGGGAGGGGGTGGGAAGGGGAAGAGGAAGAGAAGACAATGACAAGCGATCTGGCGTTCAATTTTTAATCCCTCGCACACAGTTACTGGAGCTTATTAATAAGTGACACAGGCACATCGCCATCACTCACAAAGGCGACAGTAAGAGGTGAAAAGTGCAGAGGTACTTCTGCCCCGAGCTTCTCAACCTCTCTTAATACAAGAGGTCAAGGATAATTAGGCTGTGCAGTCAGGGGAGTAAAATAACCATTATTACGATAATGGACCGTAATCATTCCCAATAACCATTCCTAAGCACGCACAAGGCAAAGACCGACCGGTGTCAAGATAGACAATGACAGAAAAGTAGGTCAGGTGAAATTTGGTGTTTCTAGAGAAGAAAACTCAGAGGAATAAGAGATTTCGATGGTTACATGCCCATGACCCCCTCTACAAATGATGAGAGGTGTAATGGGATGTATTTTGAGGGTGAAGAGGATACGGTGCAAGGATCCTCTTAGATGCTATGATCTTGTGGCGGTGGGAAGCTAAGTGTCAAACTCGAATCAGAGCTGTGAGAGTCAGGTAGCATGAAAGGTTCACTCACACCCCTGAAGGAAATGTTGATTACATCACTCTCAAGAGCCAAACACGCTAAGCGATCTTGGGTGACACGAGGAGCAGGGAAATTCGGTCCCATCTTTAGGAACTCATGGGGTATAACAAAGATCCATACCCCAAAGCAGTTGGAACTCCGCAAATGGGGTGACATCACAGAGCTTAGCGTGAGGAAACGTGCAAGTGGATGTTGTAGAAAGTGTCACACAGTAACGCACACCATCACTGAGGGGACACAAGTTGAAAAGGACTCTAGAAAGTGGGCAGGGATGCTGCCACCAAAAATGTAGCTGAGATAAAGACTCATGAGATGTCATCAGACCTGCATAAGCAAGGAAAGCAAAGCGCTGGGCAGATGGGCGTCACGGGGTCTGAGGGCATGGGCCTTCCGATCACAGGCTCTTTGATCTTGGGCAGTTGTATCACTAACTGCCTCAGCTTGGGAATGATATTAAAGTTTGGTAAACTTCAGTTTCATGATCTCAGAATGGAGATCAAATGACTGGTCAGTTCTGATCCAGGCTACGGGGCAGTGCAGGATAATCGATAAGATGATGTGTATGGTTTGGTGGAACACCTGTCTCATAGAGGGTACTTGGGAAATCGGCACTAAAACTATTAAAACTCTTCAAGTTTGGACCAAAAAAAGAGGCAATTCAGGTTTCAGGAGATTCTTAAGCATTCAGTGCAGAGGAGACTTAGGATACAAGATGGAGCCACAAAATAATTATCAAGTAAGGACTTTGCTCCAGAATTTCTGCAGAGGGATTCTGCAGTAAACCAAGACAGCTAACAAAAGGGCACTCTTCATTTTAAAACAGAAGATTAAAGTGCAATCAGTTATGGCCCCAATCTCCTAACATCATCGATCATGTTCCATTAAAATGCAATTATCAGTTTTAGCTGGTGGAGATTCCTCACAGCTTAATATAAATATCTGGACATGCACAACAGATAAAGGAGCTAAGTTTATGGTCACAGAATCGTTCTCTGCTTAGGACTCTGGGCTTAATGAGACGAGAGCGGGCATCTAGACAAAGACAGCAGTAACATCAGCATCGCCTAAGACAGGAGCTGCTACCACCTGCAGGAAGGAGGGGGAGAAGTGGGATCCTACACGCTCTGACTTGAAGAGGCTGTGATGGCTTCCTGACAGCTCCGACACGGACAGACCAACCACTCCAGTGAGACACACACAAGGCTGCAGATCTAATTGAGCTCCTTCTGAAATCTCCAACTAAGCAGAGCAGGTAGGTCTACGAAATACGGAGCAAGCAGGTCTACGACAACCCAAGTCACCACTGTTTAACATTATAATGATGCCCCAAAGCGCTCTCCATTCAGTGGAAACCATCCTTTGAATTCTGCATCTGGTATTCTATGATTCATTTCATTTCTTTTCTTTTCTTTTTTTTTTTTTTTTGTGGCACCTGGGATCGAACTCACAACCTTGCGCCTACAAGACTGGTGCTTAAGCCACTGAGCCAAACTCCTGGCCCTATGATTCATTTGTAGATAACGGAAACTCTGTCTCTGCTACAATCTGAAACTATACATTGTGCACTGGTCTTGGATTAATTCGAGATTCCGTATCAAACCCTTTTAAAAATGGACTCTAATGCCTTCACCAAGGGAAGGGTATAGCTAGTGACATCGACACAGCAGCAGACGGTTCTAACGGGAACACTTTCAGAAATTAATTTAATGCGCTGATTTCCTTATCACTGTGAAATCTGGAACTGATTTTATCATGGCTATCCAGAGTAAATTACATTGGGAAAAAAAAAATCATTTCTGCAAAGTGTAATCCAACTGCTTGTGCAAAAGCCAAGAATGTATCTTTATTTTTTTGCCATCTCAGAAATATGCCTCAAAAATGAAAACTGAATAATGACACAGCTACCTCCTACTACTAAGATACAACATTTTTTATACTAAAAAAGGAAGCATAAGAAGTAGAATAGAAATAAAGGGGAGGATAATATTCAGATGAAGGTATCAGCGGTTTTCACGCAGGTTCTATATAATATATTCCTATTAAAAATAATACTGCTGTCCAAGGTTATTATGATTTAATATTATTCCTGTTTTGTTTTGTTTTTTAAGAAAAACAGAAGCCTATTCACTTTTATCCAAGTCGTACAAGACAGTACCGTTATCCATACATTGTGAAGTGTGTCATTCACAAGATTGTCTTTAAAAAAAAAGGATGCTGGATTACTTTAAGGATCCACTGCCATTGTTCAAGTAGAAAGACAAAGAGAGGATCTGAAGGAAAGGGACTGGTGCTCTGGTATACTTCTCCCAGGTCTAGGACCAGCGTTCATTTTTTTGCACTTCTAATTAGGTCATTCTGAAACCATGTGCCTGTGTTTGTAGGATTTCTGAAACTCCAACCAATACTGCTCTAAAATTTAGTTACTGAAAAGCAATATCCACCCAGATCCTTCTTAGCTAAAAACCAAACACAAAGGAGATAAAAATGTTGGTGGTTCAGGCATTAAGGAGTGTTGGGTGTGCACAATTTGTAATAGCTAAATCTTGGAAACAACCTAAATGCCCATCAACTGCAGAATGGATGAAAAAAATATGGTATTTTTATATAATGGAATATTACTCTGCTACAAAAAGGATACCTTGAGGCTTTTATAGGTAAATGGAGGCAACTTGAGACCATACTCATAAGTGAAATAAATCAAACTCACATTTATAAATACTGTATTGTCTCCCTAGTGTAAAATAAATAATAAAAATAGAAAACTGAAAGAGTAATAAGATCCAAAATGCACAACAGATATTGTAATAATGATAGGGAAAGTGCTCAAAAGGAAAGAACAACTGGGATAGGGGAAAGGAGAAAAGGAAGAAAGGAAAAGATTATATGTATGTAGGTATGCATATATAAATATATGTATATATATGTACACAAGATAGATAACTATACTACTAATCTCTGTTAGTTCATCAAAAAGACCAGTTTGTGCTGTCACTGTTTAATCATTTTTTTTACACCTAGATCTTGTAACCTGAACAACTACTTCCAAAATAACAAGATGCAATATATTAACTAGTACTGATTTCCTACTATTTTTTTTTTAAATTCTGTATCATTTCTATCCTTTTTTCCTGTTTTGCTTTAAAAAAAAAAAGAATGCAAGAAAAAAAAAAAAGACAGAGGGCTGGCTGTGTGATGGGCTCTTGGGCATCAGAGCCTGCTGGGCAGTTCTTTGCATCCTGTGCTACTTTGCTTTCCAGAAAGGAAGAGTTTCTATCATCCTGTAAACTGACAAAAGCACAGAGCAGAACACCTCGGTGATGTATAGATGCTAACAAGATTAAAGGGATTGATTTATCCTTGGAGAAAAGTCCCCAAAGTAGTCTGCAAACATTACAAATTGTGAAGGTGTAGAAGCTGGTGAGGTTATAAAACTTCCCTGCTCCCACGATAATTGCGTAACTTTATCAATCTGTGTGTTATGCTGGTGCATACCCATGACATTGCTTTTGATTAATAAGCCAACTTGGTGCCTCGGAGCCATCTGGCATTTTATAGATAGGCACAACTGAGCTCAGGTTGGTACTTTATACTCTCTGGAACACTCACGTGGAGATCAGTAACCACTGGATGTCACACACACACACACACACACACACACACACAAAGAATCTTTCTGCTCAGGAGTTCAACTCTATATTCTGGCTTTGGTCTTGTTTTGTTAACTCAGAATGAACTCTGACAGACACAACTATTTCAGCACCCTCAACAGAGTCATTAAAACATTGATTGGTGTGAGCAAAAACAGATTTTCAGACACCCTTGCTGTCTCCTTCAAGTAAATACAGTAAGGAGTTGATTCTTTCGAAAAGCTCAGTGCGTTTAAACGCCCTGTCCACAGAAAATAACACTTTACCCTTTGATTTCAGCCCAAGTATCAGTGATCACTGATTAGGACTGATGATTCTCAGGGCACAACTTATTTGGAGATATGAGCAGTCTTCCATTTTTGGGACAATAATTAATTCAGTTATTACTTGCGTTTATCTTTCATGTATTCATTTCTTTGTTAAGTACAGAAAACACAAACAGAAGCCTGATCTAGTTTCTGCTCTCTAGTCTAGTGACAGAGAAAGACTTTCAAACAAATAATTACAGCACAATACACTGTGGATCTTGATAAAGGAATGGCCTGCAGTAAGAATAGAGAAGACAGGCTTTCAACAAGACTGGAAGGACCAGGAAAAGCTTGGAAGAGCATCGCGTGTCTCTTTTTAATGTCCCATTTCTTCAGTGTCTGGGGAAATCGTTGACTTTTCTGTTCTCAAATAGGTAATTATAAAGCTATAAATTTCCTTAATTATAAAGCTATAAGTTTCCTAGACTCTAAATCCCAGTGACAGGAAACATACTCTCCTTCTGCAAAACACAGGAGTCCACTGTTGATTAAGGAGCTGTTACTTTGGTTCTGACAAAGTTCCCATCATTACCCATACTGTGACCGCTGCATTTCTGACAGTAAGTTTAGTTTCCATACAGTCTGTTCAGGTCTTTAAAAATGAGACTTCAGCACAGAATCTCTAAGACATCAAACTCAATGGTTAACACTCACGCATGGTCACCTAAGAGCAAGGCTGGTAAACAGTTCAGTGCCCTCAAGCCCCTGCACTGGGTTTTCAGGATACACAATCCTCGAGCTTCTATGTGTACTACATTCAGACTTCTTGGGTAGCCTTCAAAGGTCACATGAATTGCTGGAATACATCTTAGCTTTTCAGGTCACGTATGTTCTGGGATTGCTGCTCTAGATGTCAGAATCAAAATGAACCCATCATGAACCCATCAGGGGGGCTGGGGATGTCATTCGGAGTCCTTGTCTGGGATTCCCAAAGCCCTGGGTTTAATCCCCAGCAATGCAAAAAAAGAGCAAAAAGGAAAAATGACATTGGTAGCAAAATTCACTACCAAGAAGGCTACATCACCACATATTAGAGAAAACACAGGTCAAATCAATTGGTCAATTATTCTGGGGACAGGTTCCATCAAACACCCTCGTTAGCAATGTCATGGTCAACAGGTTTCTCCTGTCATGTGTGATGTTCAGAAAACTACTGTTGAAAAACCTGTTTTTTTTTTTTTTTTTTTCCCAATTGAATTTCCTAAATTACAACAGACCACATCTCTCAGAAGGGTCTTCACGGCACTGTTAGCAATGTCTAAGTGTCCTCATGAGTAAATCTGCATGCATGAGAGACATCGGTATTGCAATACTATGTCATTTAGGTGACATAGAAACACAGCATATTCCTATTCTGAGGAGTGTTCAAGATCATAGAAAATCAAGAAATCCTCCCAGTTCAAGAATCTCTAGGGGAAGCCGGGCGTGGTGGTGCACGCCTTTAATCCCAGCACTAAGGAGGCTGAGGCAGGAGGATCATTGTGAATTTCAGACCAGCCTGGGCTACAAAGTGAATTCAAGGCAAGCCTGAATTGCATAGTCAGACCCTGTCTCAAGAAATAGGGCTGGGGATTTAGCTCAGTGGTGTAAGCGCCTGCCTGGCAGGCACGAAGTTGTGAGTTTGATCCCTGGTACCAAAAAAAAAAAAAAAAAAGAATCTCTAGGGGAATACATCATATCCATGTGGTGTTCAACATGAATCCAAAGTGAGTTGGGAAAGCCCAGGTCAGACAGTATATTCAATTCCTTTTTAGAAGGGAAACAGATTCCCTAAGCTTCAGTTCCTTATCAGCAGGGGCACTGCACAATTTGCCTTCCAAGCAGTAACACCTGAATGCCACAGTTTAGAAAGGAAATGGATTTACCAAATGAGATCCGAGCATGAACTGCAAGTCCCCTAGGTAAACACATAGTTACCCTAAATAGCAGAAAGAGGTTTGTTGGTCCAGTTCAGTCATTTTTGCTCTCTGAAAACACACCAGGTTCATGATGGTGGAAGGTACACGCATGTCAGCAACCACATGCATGCATATACACAAGTATTCACACCGACCAATATACACATATACGCATACCTATATGTCCAGGTCCAACCTCAGGCCAGTGAAATAAGATTTCAAAAAATGGATTAGATCTTTGGCCTGGACAATTTTTAAATGCTTCCCTCAGCGATCTAAATATCCAGCTGGTGGAGGACCACTGAATGGGATAATTAACAAGGCATTTCCAGCTTTCAAACTGAAGGAATCACAGTTCTAGAGAATGAAGTTATAACACTTGCTATGCCAAATTTGTACAACTGTATACGGCTGTTGTTGAGGTTTGGATCTTAAGAGCCTCCCAGAGACTCATGTGTTAATAAAGTTTTGGTCCTAAGCTTGGAGTTACCGGGAAGTGGTAGAATTTTTAGCGGGGAGTGGGAGCCCCTTCCTTTATCTCGCTTTCATTTCCTGACCTACAGTGAGCAGTTTTGCGCTACCACGCACTCCTGCCACCATGCCACTGCCACAGACCCCAAAACCATAAAGGCCAACCAGTCATGGACTGAAACTTCTACAACTGTGAGGCAAAATAAACCCTTCTCTTTACAAGTTGATTACTCACAAACCAGACTAACATCACTCTCACATCTAGAACACAAAATATCCAATACGGGTATCACAACCATCATCCATTCATGAAGAGCTCACAGTTTAAAAACACTTTCTCACGAGAATTCTGTTCCAAAATTGATTCTCACATTAACCCTATGAGAACATCAAGTTGGTTGCAATTATCAAAGTTTTACAGGTGAGAAGCTGGGGGTGGTGGCGCACGCCTTTAATCCCAGCACTCTGGAGGCTGACGTAGGCGGAGCGTTGTGAGTTCGAGGCGGGCTTGGGCTACAACGTGAGTGCAAGGTCAGCCTGAGCTACATAGTGTGACCCTGCCTCAAAAAACCAGGGATGGGAGTTTGGCTCAGTGGCTTAAGTGCCTGTGTGGCAGGCATGAAGTTGTGAGTTCAATCCCCGGTGCCCCACCCCCACCCCGCAAAAAAAGTTTTACAGGTGAGGCAAATATTGCTTAGAAAGATTAAATAGAAAGTCATTAATTGCACCAATTAAGGTTTAGATCTGGAATTCCTCAAAGGTTCGTATGTTCAAGGCTTTGTCTTCAGTACAGCAGTGTAGGGTTTTTGTTTGTTTGTTTCTTTTTCGTTGTTGTTGTTGTTTTGTTTTCTGTTTTTTCAGAAGTAAATGGATGATGAGGGTTGTAACTTCATCCAGGGGTTAATCCATGTGGGGGTTCACAATTTGATGGCATTATTGGGAGGTGACAGAAATTTAGGAGGTGGAGTTGGCTCAAAGGAGTGAGCCACGGGGGTGTGCCCTTGGGGACTTCACCTTGTTCCTGACCCTTCCCTCTTCCCCTTCTTCTCCCTCCCTCCTGTCTGCCATGATGTGCGATGTAGGAGATGACCTAGGCAGCTCCCCTCGAATACAGAACAATTGCTTCAGCATTAGCTAAACTAAACCGTGACTCCATGTACCGATAGGTACAGAGCTGGCTATGCTATTTCCTTCTCCCTTCAACTGGCCCTAAGCAGGACAAATAACACTAGTTAAGGTACTGATATGTAATCCTTGAAGCCAGTTGACAGTTTCCTGTTGCCTCACATGGTGTTGGTTGAGCACAGTGGGACAGCAGAGTCACATAGCTCCAGGAATGTCAACTGAGTTCCAGCCTCAAGACAAGAGACTATGACTCCCCAGGGCACGAAAGTTTACATATCAGAAACTGAAGCAACAATCGCCTAAGTCATTCAAATGTTACCTCAATCAAGCTATGTACATTAGTCTTTCTGCATATCCTTCTCCCTGCATATTGCAAAGGGGATTTCTCTCCACCTGGCCAGCTCAGTTCACAACACTCACATAATTCCCACCATACTCACAGTCACTCATCCTCAAGCCACTCCCTTTTCCACGAGTGAATAAACGCTAGGGGTGATGCATGGGACCACAGCCTTTGTCCCATGTAACCTCATCTGGAGTGGACTCAGGACCCCTTGGCCGCCCATAACTTTGAATATGTCTTAGTGTCCTTCTTCTCACTATGGGTTGCAATGGAGGTAGTAGCTTGGAATTAATTCTCTAGAATTCCAATAACATTTTGATGAGATTACAAATATAAAAGTTCTTGAGTAGTGAGGAGAACAAGAAAAAGGATGACAATATTATAAGGGATTACAACTGGGATTACAATAGTGGGACACTTTGCTTTATCTAGCATACACTCACCACCATGATAGTCTGTCTCACCATGGGCCCAGAGGCATAGGAGCCAAGTAAGCATGGACTAAGCCTCCAAAACCATAAGCCAAAATAAGACTTCCCTCCTTTAAGTTGTTTGTCTTGGGTGCTTCGTCACCATGATGAAAAGCTAGCACACATAAAGGATGAATGGAATAAGGAAGCCTATGTCTTGATTCTAAACGTGGAGGGTAAAAGCAGGTGTATGGTTTTCAGATTGCATGGGTTTGAACTTCACCACCATCATTAACTCAGTAAATGGAGACAAGTAATTTAACTCCTCTAAAAGTATCTCTGAAATTAGAATAATATTAACACTTACTTTACAGTGTTGCAGTTCATGAGACAATGAGTGACAGACCTTATTTTAGTACCACGCCTGATAAACATGCAGTTACTACTATTAGTGCTACTGTTACTCCTCCACCTTTCCACCCTTTGTTTACCCCTTCAATTACAACTACCCATACTAGAATTAGTAATAACAATTTCAGTTTATTCTAAACTGACTCCCCCCAGCATCCTTACTCCCCAGGTGTATTGGCTGGATACTGTGTCCCTGCTAAGGCCTCACATAATTTGGGGCTGAGTCTGGTATTTGTGATTGGTTTGTTGTCTAGTGCTGGGATTGGTGGTGTTAGCGTTGCACCCGCCCAGGGGTGGAGCCGACATACAGAGTAAGGGTGAGATGAATGCATGTCTTTCTCTCTCTTGCTGGGTTTGCGTGCCTTGCTGTTTGGTGGCTGCCATGAATGGCTGCCCCGCCATGCCATGCTGCCTTGGAGCCAACTGAGTATGGACTGAGACCCCCAAGAGCTGTAAGAAATAAACCTTTCCTTCCCCTAATTTTAGGTGTCAGGTATTTTGTCTGAGCAACGAGTGAAAGGTAACTAAGACACAACGGTATGCTATTAGGATATGGGGCCTTTACAAGGTGCTGAGTTCATGAAAATAGAGCTTTATGAATAAGATTAGTGTCCCTATAAATGACATCCTAGAAGCTGGGTGTGGTGGTGCACGCCTTTAATCCCAGCACTCAGGAGGCTGAGGTAGGAGGAGCATTGTGAGTTCAAGGCCAGCTTGGGCTACAACGCGAGCGCAAGACCAGCCTGAGCTACACAGGGCCAGGAGTTTGGCTCAGTGACTTAAGCACCTATTTGACAGGTGCAAGGTTGTGAGTTCAATCCCTGGTGCTGCAAAAAAAAAAAAAGAGGACATCCTAGAGAGCTCTCTGCCCCTTCTGCTATGTGAGAACCTAGCAAGAGGATGTCATCTATGAACCAGGAAATGGGTCTCACTAGACACCAAAGCTGCAGTGCCATGATCTTGGACTTCTGACCTCTAGAACTATATGAAAAAGCCACCCAGTTTCTGGTATTTTGTTACATCAGGTCAAATGCACTGAGACACTTTTAAAAGCAGAATAAATGGCCCTTCCAATAAACAAGCCTGAATACGAGGAAATCCTTTGAGCTAATCTTTACCTTCCTCCCACACACTATCAAATAAAATAAATCCAACGAGAATAGTCTTCAGATAAGACACAGTTCGAAAGCAGACTCCCTCAGTCCCAACACCAAGATGCTAAACCCTGTCAATCCTCATAGGATCAGACTCTACAAAAACGATAAAATGGTTTTCAAAAACCAGAGTAACAGAAGGTCATGGAGATGTGTTGCAGAAAGCTCTCATGAAGAGAGAACCTGTTCATTGGTTTATTTTAATCAGCTTTCTATTACTAGAACAAACCCCTGAGAAAGGCCACCTGATAAACAGGAAAGGTTCATTGTACTTCAGTTTAAAAAATTTCACTCTGCAACTGTTTTCAGCCTGATGTTCTGGGGTCTGATGGGGCTGCATATCATGGTGATCATGTGTGGTGTAGCAAAACTGCTCACCTCATTCCTAGGAAGCAAGAGAGAGGAGGAGAAAGGGACACCTCCGATGACCTGAACACCTCCCACACCACCTCACTTCTTAAAGGTTCTCCTACCTCCAAAAACTGCCACCCTGAGCCAAGCCTTTAGCACACTGGCTGCGAGGAGACAGTCAAAATTCAAGCCAGAGGGTTAATCTCTAGTTAAGAAACAAACAAGCAAAAAATTCTAAGGAAATATTTTGGTCCAAAATTCTGTTTCATCAAAATTTTCTAATAGTTCATTGATTTGGACTCCTGTAGTGGGCTACTCTACCATTTTTATCAGAATGCCTACAATCTAAAGCTTATGAAGAAAAGTGATAATAGATCCCACTCTATTCTTACATTTGTTTTGCAGATTAAAATTGTTATGCCACATTAGCTCAAAGATACAAATATTTTAATAATGCCATAGCTATAAATTCCATGGAAAATGATTTAGAATTTTAAAATGTATTTAGTTCCAAGGAACTGGATTTTTTGAGGATATAACTTTCATCTAGATGGGGGGAAATATTTTCAATGACAACCATTCATATTAGACATGTAATTTCAGCCTCATTTTAGTAATACATATTTTTATATGCTTACTGTACTAGAAATTACAAAAAAACCCTGTATGATAAAGAGAAAAGTTAAAATATTAGTTTGATTTAGTAGTAATCTAAATATTCTTTATGTAAACCATGTTATAATTTAGGATAATAACCAAGAAAGGTTCAACAGTTCTTACTACATGACAAATAGTGCCACATTCCTTACATACATTCCCTCATTTAACCACATAAACTTTCTATAATTTAAGAGTAATCACTAGCCACAATGTATAGATGAAGGAACTGAGACACTGAGAGTTTAAGTAACTTTCCTAAGGGCACACAGCATAGGAGGTAGAACCTGGATTTGAATTACCATTCTGCGTGAATCAGGGAAAACACATACTGACCCATCTTAAACCACGTCCATTAAACTTAGTCTTCCTCTGTGTGAATACACATAATTATCAATATACATCCTAAATGAATGCTTCTAAACTATTATATAACTCCAGAGTGAAGCGTTTGATTTAAACAGTTGTATCCAAATGCATACAGCCCTTGTCAAAGTACTTGCTTTGAATATTCAAGATATACTCAGGCTGCCAATATTCAGATTGGCAGTCTGCCCTCCCTCATTCAAACGAGCTTCTTACTGCTGAAGGGTTCCTGGAAGCAATATAATCAATTAACAAGCGGCACCAATTAGTCTCAGCACACAGAACTCTCTGGTTTTAGAGCAGAAATAGAATTTTCCAGTGGTGCATAAATCATTTTGTCAGCACCCTTGTAGACAGTCATCGATAAGCATTTATTGAACATCTACTACATGCCTGCCCTTCTGCAAACCCTGGAACTATGAAAAGGTCAGTATGACTCTTCAACTCCTACCGAACCCAGCCTAGGGAAAAAGAATCCAAACTGCATAAAATGTTTGCCATTTGCCTTTCCGTAGGATGTTCAACATACTATCTTAACCCACAGAAAGCAATTCCAAAAGATATCTCACATTTTCTGGAGGGGGGTGGTTATGATACAGTCCAGATTAATCTGCCTTCTCAATTCCACCTTACTCCAGGAATCCCTTTGGCCAATATACAACTTAGGAATCATGTGTTTTTCACCAGTGACCCAAACCTAGTCCCTGGGTTGAATGGGTTTTCCTACTTCCTATACCATCTCCCACTTAATAAGGCTTAGGCCCAACTGGCAACATCGGGCTATCATCTTTTTCATTGTTCTAATACACCCTCCCAATGTTGTTCTTCAATACACATAGAGCCCATTCTGAATAAAGAGAATCAGTAACACACATTCATACATTACAGAGACAATCCATAAGCTCTTAGCCTGTGCTGAACAAAATCACTTGCTTGAGAGCATAAAGTCTGATGGGTATGTCAGGAGATATTTTACTTTGTAGACATCACTGTCGTTCATAGACTCAAAGTTTCTAGTATTGAAATATTGTGCCCTGGCATATGATAATTTATAAATGCATTAAGAGTGCAATTCCAACAGTGTGCTTCTTAAAAATGGTGGGTGGGAAGCTGATATTTTGGTGATAGAAAAGCCTAGTAAATATTCAAACACCGATGTCTAATATAATCTTCAGCTCCATTTCATTTAGAACTATTTGTTAAAATGATACAAATCAGGGTTAAAGATACCTAGAAGCAAAATATGCTTGGGCACATTTAACCATATGCGGTCACTGCCTATATAATGACTTAAACTTATGGGTGGTTCCTTCATGAGATTTTGTCTTATACTGGTGACTTTCTGGACTCCTTTATAGTAAAATTTGAGGTAGAAATTTGTACTCAGTAAGTTACACACCCATGGAAAACTGCACAGATGATACAACTGCCCTTCTCTGAACCCTGAAACTATGAGAAGATCAGTATGACTCTTCAACTCCTACCAAACCCAGCCTAGGGAGAAAGAATCCAAACTACATAAAATGTTTGCCATTTGCCTTTCTGTAGGATACTCAACAAACTATCTTAAACCACCCATGTAAAGCTGCACAGATGAAATGACTATGCATGTCATCTGTGCAGCTTTACATGGGTGGTCTGTATTATTTTATTTGCATTTTTAAAATTTTATGAAAAATATTTTATTTCTTTAAAAACATTCTGGCAGATGTGGCAGCACACACCTCCAACTCCAGCACTTTGGAAGATGGGGCAGGAGGATCACAAGTTTGAAACCAGCTAGAGCTGAACTATATAGCCTCAAAACAACCAAACAAAACAACAACAACAACAAAAATTAAATTGTCTTAGTTGCTTGCTCATCACTGAGATGCAATACCTGACACCTATAATTTAAAAGGAAAGGAAATGCACAGTTCGTAGAGGTTTCCATGCATGATCTGCTGGCTCTAAGGCAGAGCAGTAGGGCAGAGAAGCATGATGGAGGAAAACTGCCCATGGCAGGTCAGGCAGGAAGCAGAGAGAAAGAGAGAGAGATCAAGTGAGGAGGAGGGAGACAGACCCTTCCAGGCCACGCCCCCAGTGACCCACCTCCTCCAACCAGGCTTCGCCTTCCAACATCACATTTGGCTGTAAACTCATCCGGGGACTAATCCACGGCTGAGCATCACACCCATGATCCAATCACCTCCTAAAAGCCCCACCTATTAGTGCATGAAGCTTTGGGAAGACATCTAGACACAAACCATAACAAATTCCAACAGAATAGAACCAACTTGTTCACTTGCTTTTTAAAACAAATTATTTCCTTCCTTGAGTGTGTATGTGTATTCAGACACAAATACAAATACAAAGTCTATTTTCCTGTCCCACAGGTTATAAAGCATTAACTAATTTTATTATCTAATGAATGGATATTTATGCTCATTAAGTGTATAATAATTCAAACTAGCCAGTGAGCATTAATGAGCTGCAGTCATTATTAAAACTTAACTTCCTTCAGTACAAAAAAGATGAGGACACAAAGTAGACCTAATAAAGGAATGGCTACCTGGTAATCCAGTAAACATCTTAAAATTAAATTTAAAACGTGTAAACACGTAGCTACATACCATAACCATTTGATTTTTCTTCTGTACAGCATCAAATGTGTGTAAAGCATCTTTGAAATCAATAAGTATTCCACATATTCAAAGTAAAGTACATGAGATGGGGGGGGTAAAGACCAAGAAGAAACCAAGTTATTCTTCTTGAGATGTGTAAACATTTAATTTGCACTGTGATTTTAGTCATGATTCACGTGTGGCCCTTCTGATAGAGCACAGAGAGAAATTTCATCTGAAAGTTTTCTGATTTCTCTTGGTTATATACCTGTAATGGTTAAATCCACGAGGGAGAGAGGCAGCTGCTAGCTTGTTAGGAGGAAGGCCATTTCACAATCAGAACCTCTTCAGCTCTTTCAGGCCAGGGAATTTTGATTCCCTGTCTGCGACTAGTGGAAGTGTGTTGTCCAATTCTTACTGGCCAGCAGGGGGCAGGCTGATAACAGCTATGGAAAACAACATCATGAACACTCCGAGAAATCCATTTTTGCACACAGGTCAGATGTATCTGTCATCATTGTTTGCAGAATTATGCATGTAATCTTGGAGGACACATTACCACGATTCTGAAAGTCATTCATTAACTGAGGGCAAACATTTTTGAGACTCTGCCACCCTAACTGCAACCATCGTCATAATAATTGAGATTATTAAAAAAAAATCAAGGATCAGAAGTTTTCTCAACTCCTCGAGAGCAATCCTTGAATCACCAGGGGGAAGGCAGGGCCATAAAGATAATGATAATAGTTTCTCAACACAGTATATCATGAAACCAGCTTGTGTTTATTATTTGCTAGTAAAACAAGTTCAGAGTACAGCTCTAAACTCTGAGGTGAAGCTGCATTTCTTAGCTGGCTCTGCTCTCTGATTATCCAGACCATCTGGGGAAAGCACCTGAGTACTGTTGAGTTTAGCATCTTTACCTATCTTACAGGATTAATAACGGCCACTAAGGTATTGGATGTCTTGTGACAGGCAAAAATGCCAGCAAACAGTGTGCCCCCATAACTGCTACCCGGTTAGCACCCAACTTTTATTTACAGTGTGGTACCTATCATCTGTGTCAATCCAGTTTCAAAAACAAATATTATGGAATATGCAGAGAAGAACTGTATAATGATAATACATAAATGGAGATAAAAGGCTATCCATAGAGATAGATACAAGTTTACCGATCTCTATTTACACATAAATATAATACAAAATACAGATGTAAATATGATTTATTTACTAGATAAAATTTATGTATTAATTTGTCTTTGTTATTTTCCCATTGCTGAGACACAATAACCAACACCTACTACTTAAAGGAGAGGTTTATTTTGGCTCACGGTTTCTGTCCATGGTCAGCTAGCCTCAAGGCTGAAGCAGCATGACAGAGGGGTATGGTGGAAGGGACTGGATGGAGGACAGCTGCTCGATCTGTGGCAGCCCGGAAGCAAAAAGTGAAGGGAGGACCTAGGAAAGAAGCTATACTCTTTCAGGACCCGGGGCTGGTGACCCACCTCTTTCCCATTAGGCATTAGCCTCCACCTCCTGACAGTACATTCAGTTATGAACTCAACATTATTAATCCATTGATGAGTACATCATATATGCACGCACGATCAGTCAATTAATCCACTGATGAGTACTGCACCCTCATAATCCAACCACCTTCCCTAATCCCCACTGCTAAACGCATGAGGCTTTCGGGGGACATTCTAGGTCTAAACCATGGCAGAATTAGGTATGACTCTTGTGAATCATTTACTTACATTCAGGACTTTTAATTAAGAGAGCACAGGAGGACGGCTGAGCAGGGTTGACTGCTCCATGAGCTTCCCAGCCCCTGTCTCCCACCACTCACCATCCATCCCTGGTTCCATCAGGACATCTGTTCCACCATCATCTGTGCACGAGAAACATGGACTGGGAGAAACAAGACAAAGCTACACTGACTATGGTGTATGCCTGGACTGCGGCCATTCAAACTCCAGAGGTAAGGGCTAGCACATTTGATCATGATGTGTACATTAAGGCAGGCAGAAAAGATGCTCCGTGAGAATCCATAAGACCCTGGATATCCAAGAGCAAACATGATTTCCTGAGCCTTTCTGCTTCCCTGTGCCATCTCCTAGGCCCTGCTCCTTCCCTGTATACTATTACCTTTTTTTTAAATTCCTTTTATTTATTTCTTTTTTGCGGCACCGGGAATTGAACTCACAAGCTCACGCCTGCCAGACAGGTGCATAAGCCATTGAGCCAAACTCCTGGCCCTACTTTTTTGAAGCAGGGTCACACTATGTAGCTCGGGCCGGCCTTGCACTCGCGTTGTAGCCCAAGCCGGCCTCAAACTCACAAGGTTCCTCCTACCTCAGCCTCCCAAGTGCTGGGATTAAAGGCGTGCACCACCACGCCCAGCTTTTAATTCCTTTTAAATTGACAAAAACGAAACCCATTTATCAGGTACATCAAGATGTTTTGAAATACATATTGTCGAACATCTAAACTGAGCTAATTAAGATTCACTAACTCACCTACTGTTTGTATGGTGAGAACTCTGAAAATCTACCCTTATTAAGTATATTCTAATAATTTTTTAATCCACATATAAGAAGTTTTGCTTTTTCTCTTTGCAATCAAATCAGTCTTAAGTATGGTAATGGATCACAGAAATATAAAAAGTGGTTAATTGCTTTGATTTTTTTTCATTTTATAAGTAATAGCCAACAATCAAGGCATATCCATTTCAAGCAGAGCAGAAAGTTTCTCTCTCCATTTTCTGTGAGATGTTATCTACAAATATGGCAGAGTCTTCCAGAGCAGGGCAGCTTCACAGGCATATAACTTATGAAACAGAAATGGGTCCTGAGCTCAAAAGGACTCTATATAGGGCTGGGGATGTTGTTCAATGACTGGGCACTTGTCCAGCACTTGTGAGATCCCAATTCAATGCCCAGCACTGCAATAAATAAAAAGATAAGCAAACGAAGATTCCATATGGTTGCTCTATGGTCGCCATCTTGAAATTTCTAATAATTCTTTTAACTTGTGTCTTATAAAAGTACTACACATGGCATGAACCTATCTCCCTGAGCAGGAAAGAATCTTCTCCATCTCCAGAGGCCCAGGCTGAAGCTTCCTATAGCCCAGCTTCTCTATCTAGCCTCATCCCTCCCCCAAACCTGCAGTATGGCCATGGTCCCAAGCTGGCCAACGGCAGAATTTCTCTAAGAACCGTGGTTCTCAGCCCTGGTTATATATCAGATCCACCTGGAAGGCTTTCTTTCCCTTCCCTAATAATAATATTGATGTCTTGCCTCCTTTCTAGACTAATAAAAAGCAATAGAATTGAGAAGCATTTGTGTTCATCAGTTTTCTGTCACTGTAACAAAACACACAAGGTAATCACCTTATAAAAAGAAAAAGGTTTATTTTGGCTCACCATTTTGGAGGGTCCAGTCTATGACAGATTGGTTCCACTGCTTTTGGCCTGTGACCAGGCAATATATTACGGAGGCAACACATGGAAAAAAGAGAGTTAAAATCACTTATTTCATTGCAAGGAAGTGAAAGAGAATAAGGGACCAGTATCCCATAATCACCTGCTAAGGGATACCCCAGTGATCTAAAGTGCTCTCACTATGCCCAACTATTAAAGGATCTACCACCTGTCAACAGCACTGAACTGGGAGCCAAGTCTTCAGTAGACAGACATTTGGGGGGCACTTGAGACTCAATTCCAACAGCATTGTACAAGAGTGTTACTGCTTCCCAAACCAAGTCTGAGAAAGCCAGCATGCATTTACCATCCTGCATGTGCCAACAAGAGAACCCGCCCATTTCACAGCCATCAGTGGAGGAGGTAGCACTCTGGTCTTCTACCTCAGGGTCCCTCATCGCTTCTCCCATTTCTAGTAATGCTAGTGGGTGGGATGTGCCTTCCTCCATCACTTACCCACTTGGTCCAGTTGTATCCTCCATTCCTTCTATCCATCCACAGGCAAGCCAGATTACTGGTTCTCACACCTCCCCACGGGTTGCTGTAGAGACCACGGGCTGAGAGGCTGCACCAAAGCTACAGGTATGAAAGCTGTCGCCCAGCTGGAGCAATGCAAGAGACCTCAAGTTTGACTCTCCCGAGATAAATACTGAAGAGCTTGTTTGAAGAAAGTACAGAGGCACAAGACCCTGGTAAGAGGCAGCTGGAGAGCACCACTTCTCACTTCACTGAACAGTGTCTTTATGAAAACAATGACTTTGGGCAAACTTCTCCTTTTTGCACCTTGGTACTGGGAAGGCAGTGTAGAAATGAGTGCTGGTTCTGCTCCCCATCCACAATGCAACCTGGAGAGAGTGACCTGGCAAGTATCTCTGTGGCTCACTCAGCCATCCTCCAGAATGAGAAGGGCAATGTGTTTACCTCTCAGGGTTGACAGGAACGTGAAACAAATGATACTGGAGTGTGGTGAAAACAAGCACCACACAAGGCTAAGTGAAATAAATAAACACAGGGGTTGGGGATATAGTTCAGCAGTGTAGCACCTGCCTGGCAAGTGCGAGGTCCTGAGTTCGATTCCTGGTACCCACAAAAATAAATAAACAAACCCAAACATAAAGGTGGCATTACTTCTTTACTCCAGCAATGCCAAATATAAAGCAAATAAAAAGTGTACACAGAAAAGTTCTGTATTGCAAAAAGCATCACAGTAACTTGCCATTCTACAATAGAATGTAAAAAGGAAAACAATACAGCATGAGTCAAATGTCAGGGAAAATAGATACACCATGAAAATGACCCGTGATTACAATACAGTGATACCCCAGTTCACAAACACTTCTGTTATCAAACAGTTCAGTTTGCAAACAGAAGCAGTGAACAAAATTTTGCTTCTGTTAGGGATCTCTGCTTTGGGAGATGAACACGACTGCAGTCATCTTCCCCAGAATTGTGGAATGAGTTAAGTTCATGAACTGAGGTACCACCGTAATCAAGAGCTGATGAAAATATAGTCTGGGAGGATGGTAAGTAAAATTGGGGTCACTGAATCAATGTGCTTGCCTAGAGTGTTAGAAGTACTGCTTTTCCAACAACGAAGAAAAATGTTATTTCAGTTTCTTTTCTAACACAAGTAACACGAACTTTACCTTTTCTTTATGTTCATCGGACACTGAAATGAGGCCATGTTCCCTGTAAGAGTTATCCTACAGAATCTAAATTATTTCTATGATAACACTACAAAAATGTGGTCGTCAGGGCATCAAGCTAAATAATTTGGAGTGTATATAAATGAACACAGAGGAAATTTAACTTTTAGGATGATAGCTTTTTGAGGAACCCTGAACTTAAGGTACATTTATGGTATGACTGGCTTTTTTAGAGTTGATTTTTAAGTGAGATCAGAATATTCTATGTGGCTATTCAAAGTTAAGTTTCTCAATATGGCACTTCTAAAGCATGCTAAAAATATAATCATACTCTCTCAAATTGTGTGTCGGGGGTTCTACAAAGAAAGCATGGTGCTGAAAATAACGATATAGCTTCTACCTCAAAATTTAGAAATGAAAAAGTAATGTCAGGCAAGCATACGTGGAGACCAGCTTCCCTGTGTAATGACTGCTGTTGGAATAACTTTGAACTTGCCACCTTTTTCATTCACAGAGAGCGAATTCTGGATAGTCACTATTTTAAATTTATCTGCCTACAGAAATCTGTGACAGTTCATCAGAACTTGGAATTTCTTTTTTTGCTATAAAAAGATGAAATTAGTCTCTACAATCCAACAAATCATCCTATAGCACTATCATATTCTAATGCCCTCTTACTCTACTGCAGCTTTTTTTGTCTTTTAAGAGTTCAAGTCATAATTAGAAATCTGGAAACCACAGTCCTTTCAAAATTTCATTGTGATTTGAATTTCATACATCTCACCTGCTTTTACTATTCTTTTTGTAGTTTTCCATATAGGCACTGCATCTATAGATGGGTTTTTATTTTATGTTGGAAATTAAATGAAGAGGTAAGGAATGCTTTTATAAGTTGGCATCAACAGTATATTTATGATTTTAAAATAAAACAAGGTACACACATCCATTAAATGGTAAGTATATTCTTTTTCCAAGTGCCTTCTGATGGGATGCTTTGAAAAAGAGAATTTAGCGAACTCTGGGATTACCTCCTCCTGTATAACAAGCTTTCAGCAGGAGAATATTATCATTCTTGTCATTGCTGTCTAAAGCAAACATCTTACCTAGCATCTACTTCTTGGGCTCAGTGGGTAAGATAAGCTCCTTGCTAAGGTTCTAAACACCACAGCTTCCTATAAGAATATCCCTATTCATTCACATCGACTTGGTCAGCAAGATTCTTATCCCACCTTGCACACCCAAAACAGCCCAGAAAAATTCAAAGAAGCTCAACAACACTACTGACAGTTCAATGCTGCACAACAATCATGCCAAAGAACATGTACTGTTCACCTGAACATATTTAATACTGGAACTAACTTTTCAATGCATCAAACATGATAGTTGGAAACTTATTTGCTTGGAGGAATATATAGTAACTGAATACACAAAATGCAGTTTTATACATCTAAAGTACTTGCCATGCTTGATAGAGAAATCATAGCTGGATATTTGCTTTCACTTGACTCTGTATCTATTTATCTAATACTGCAGTAGAGATGTTGATTCAAATGTCAGATCTCTTCCTGGGGAGCCTTCCTCATCCAATGCCATCTGGACCTAGCAATGCTTGTCAGATGTACTCACTGCTTGCATGGCCTGTAAGCATTCCATCATGGACTCTAATCATCATCTTATCACAATTTGCTGTTCACAATGATTGCAGCAGGGACAGGTATGTAATAAAAGCTGGCCAGCAGGACTGATGTGGTTTAGATAAGCGTCCCCAAAGGCCTGTATGTTCAAGGCTCTTCACTCAGTCCACGGTGCTACGGGGAGGTAATGGAGCCTTTGAGAGACAGGGCATCGTGTCAGGAAGTTAGATCAATGGGGCTGGGCCCTTGATGGGGACTGTGGGACGACCGACCCTTCTCCTTCCTCTCTTTGCTTTGCTTCCTGGTCACCGTAAGAGGAGCAGCTTGTTCCTTCATGTGTTCTTCACCTTTATGTACCGTCTGATCACAGCCTCAGAAGCAATGGGGCCAACCAACCATGGACTGGGACCTCCACAGCTGTGAGCCAGTATAAACTTCTTCTTCATAAAGTGATGGGGTTAGGTATTTTGTTACCATTATGCAAAGCTAACATAAGGGGTCTTTTTCTATGTTTTGGAGGCAAACAGAAGAAAGGGGTTTTTCCTCCAATAAGCTAGGAAGATGGGGGGCTGCCAGCACCCTCATGGTGATGTCCTCCACCTGAAGAATGAAACCAAGAGAAAAAAATACAGAAGAAGCAGTAAAATCAGCAGCTTTGCTGAGTGCGTGACCAAGCCATTGCTGCAATTATTAGAATTGGCATATATTATTCTGCTATGAAAGATACCTCAAACATGAAATTTAGAGATTCCCAACTATAGCACACATTCACTATGCTTTAGCTAACTTCTAGGAGCTGGAACAAACCAGCAGTACAAGACATGGTCCCTGCTCCAAATAAACTCCGAACCTAGACAGTGGTGGCAAACATATCTCTTAACTAAAATAAAAGGTGATAGATGGTATATGCACAACCATAAAGATCAGCATATATTTAAGACAGAAGTTGGGTAAATGCATTCCAAAAGCAGAATCTGATCTAGGTCTTCAAGAGTAAATATGGCTTAATGAAATTATAAAGCCATGAAAGGATACTCAAAGCAAAGAAACAACAGACTAAAAGCAGAGTTTATCTTCCAGGGTTTGTCTGATTGATTGAATGACTGATTGATTGATTTTTGCCCCACACATTTTCTAAGGCTTACGACAATCCTTTTTATGTGAGACACTCAATGAAGTTTATTAAATGGGTGAGCAAAAAAAACATAAAGGATAATGAAGACTAATGATGAGATTCATGATTTATTTGAGCTTGAGACCTTGGTCAATAACAAGATCCCCTTTTAACATTGTGACTAATGGAAATTACGCTTTTACAATAACCTCCTTTATGACATAGCTTCCAGGAAAAGGAATAATCAAAAAGAGTTGTTGTGGTAATTGATCAAAGCGGAAGGCTAACTGTAATTAATTTCTAGGCTTTCTTTCTTTCTTTCTTTTTTTTTCTTTTCAAGACACAAAGAAGTTCTCTGAATGCTACAAGGAAATAGACAAATTCATGCATCACATTTATCAAGGTCTCATCATTTTTCTTAAATTTATACATGTCAAGCTATGAACATCAATTATGAATTCGGACCAGAGAAAGAAAAAGGGTCCTGAGACTGACAGTAGTCAAATGACACGAAGCTTGACATGTTAAGAGACATACTATTTCACTGATTCATTTTTGAGAGCTTGTAAAGGAGGTAGGTTTGTGTGCAGACTTTGGAATTGGGGAGACCAGCACTTCTTTTTTTTAATTTCAACGTTTATTAGTGTATCTTTGCAGTACATAATGATTACACTCATTGTGGGGGCTCACTACATGTATGTACCTTGAATCCTTTTAAAAGCCCTTCCCTTCTCTACCTTCTTCAATCTCTTGGTCCTCTTTCATTTGCAAAAGATCTATCTCTGTGTCCCCTATCATCTTTCATTTATTTGTACTTTGGGCTTCTCATATATGAGAAATGACATGATAGCATTGTGTGTCTGTCTTACTCCAGTTAACATTATGAGACCTGCACTTCTAATCTTTGCCTGTAGGTAGAGGTGAGGAAATTACTAAAATTCTAAATTCTCATCTATTAGGTATTTGAACTTTTCAACATTGTTGTAATGGTTACATAAGTACAATGTGTAAAGGATTGGCAATATATATAGTAACAGCTGTAATTGTTGGTCCCAATGAACAGGCACGGATAGGAAAGCAACGCCTTTTCCAAGCTAAATAAAGTTGTGCCAGTATCCAACACCAAGAACTGGACCTCCAGGATCCCCAATGACACCAAGATGGATGAATGTTCAAGTACCTTTAACAGAGGGATAGCACCTTATATAACCTATGAACACATCCTCTATATGCTTTAAATTAGTTCTAGATGACTTACAATACCTAATACAATCTAAAGGCTACATAAACAGTGCTATACTATATTGGTTTGGAACCAGTGATGAAGAGGTCACGTGTGTTCAATATAACTTAATTTTTTAAAAAATATTTTCAATCCATGGTTGGTTGGATTCTGGCATGTGGATCCCTCCCCCTCTCTGTCCTCCTCTCCTTCTCCCCATCCCCCTCCCCCTCCCTTTCCCATGCACGAAGAGTCAACTCTGCCAACTGAACTATTTTATGGGACTTTGGTACCCACAGGTGGTCTGGAATCGATCTCCCATTGATACCAAGAGACAGTCACAGATCCAAATCCTAATTTTGTCCTCTTTGAAATGAGATGATTAAATAATTAATATTTTATTAAGCTTTTAGGATATTTTTAATGAGAATACAAATAACAATTAGATTCTGCACATTGAGTTAACACAATACTTTGGCACATTTGATGAAGCAGAAGGCACTAAAGCTGTCCATTTGTTTACCACCCAACGATATTACTTATTTGACATTGGTATTATTATTTCCATCTCCACTGTAAGAAAACTAAAAGATAGCAGTACTCTGATTTCTGTACCTAGGGTGGACCAAAAACAGTCCTTAGCACAGTATAGCGTCTTCAAACTAAATACACAGGGCAGGGAATACACATTTTCCCTGACTGGAAATTTTTAAAACATTTAAGTTCTGTAATATATTTTGTAACCTTTCCCCCACCCTCACCACCAAAGACCTGAACCTATTGTGTATAAAATACATTGTTTTAACTCTGAAACTTTGAAAGTTTAACTGCTTTGTTTCATCTAAAACATCTACTGCAAAAACTATAGTTCAGGAATTCTAATACAACAATAGAAAATGAAGAAAAAAACAAACCCTAGCCAAGTCTACTTTTCAGTTCAATGTGCGTATGTATCCTCAGACTCAACAGCCGCCATGACACCTGAGCTTGCCATTCTTTCTCTCCTCCGCATTCCCAGATCTCACTTCCGCTGTGCTGTCTTATTCTTTTCAGGATAGCTCCCTCTGTGTGGCAGCACTCACTAATGACCAACTCATGGTGGCAAGGGACTTGGTCTCTTTCTCTGTCATCCTCCCTCTCTCTCTCTCTCCCTCTCCCTCCCCCTCTGGCTTTAGATGTAGAATTCTACTCCATGATTGCAAAAGTTCTTTTCTCTGAACTCCATGGTGGTTCCAAGCCAAGATGTTGCTTAAACTAGGACCACAGGGCGTGGAAACATGAGTTCATACCTCAGTAACTCATGGAAAGGCCAGGGCTATGCACTCCAACACTGTAGCCACATTCCTTCGAAATGAAAGGGGTGCATCCAACCTGTCCAGTTCATCAAGATCAGCACAAAAGGCCTCTGGAAGAGGTGACACAGACACAGAATTAACAAGTAGGAGGAAGGATACAGGTTTACATAGGCCATGATGGCATGCCCAGCTGAAGTAATAATGCATGTTAAGATGCAAAGACTGGAAAATGCAATTACACAATATGGAAAGTCAGATGGAAAGAGAGATCAGACTCAAAGATTTTGAGACAAGGTCCTATGCTTGGAGCAGAGGTGTGGGCAAGCATCCCTCACATACACACTCTCTAGTTCCCTTGAGGAATACAGTAGTTCTCCTTTGCCACAGGAAATAGGTTACAAGAATTCCAGTGAAGAGCCAAGGACAGTACTGAACGGTGTATACACAGTGGCACCATGGTTTATGAATGTTTTTGTTTGCCAACAACTGGTTTGCAAACAAAAGTGTTCAGTAAAATTTTGTTTTTGTTTGCAAACACTACATCAAGTGACAAACACAACCGTGGCCATCTTTCCTGCACAAACACCAATGTGGCCATATTTTCAAACACTGTGGAACAAATTAAGCTCATGAACCAAGGAACTACTGTACTATGGTTTTTCCCAAGTGCCCTGCAGCATGATCACACAGAACCAGAGTTATCTGTCTTTCCGTGGTTTATACTGTAGTATCCATCATTAAGTAAAATAACTTGAACACAAGAAATGCAAAACCACCAGTCCTTCTGATAACTGAGATGGTTATAAATAATGGCAGATGGGTAGTGGTGATAAATACTCCAGACAAAGGGATGATTCACCTACTGAGTGGGAGAATGCAGAATGTCATGAGATTTCATCATGCTACTCAGCAAAGCAAGGAATTTGAAACCTATAAATTGCTTGTTAGAAGTTCCTGATATTTTCAAAGCATGGTTGACCTTGGGCAACTGAACTGTGGAAAGTGAACCCACAGATAAGGAGGGAACTGTCATATAAGATAAAATCTTGTGGAAGGGAACCTAGCACAGGAAACATAGCCATTAGTCTGCAACACTCTTTAAGAGCTGGGTACTAGTATAAGTGCCTCCCAGAGCTAAAGGATACCCACTGTCTAGCTCAGTGTGCACATCCAAAACACCTAGGTATGGATTTACAATAGCACATGGTAACACTTCTATGATTATTCATTATACGTCTGTCAGCTCACTGGACTCTGCGGCCCTGATAAGGGCTCAATTCTTGTCAACCATGCATGTTCTGTATAAGCACAACAGATGCTTAATAATTGTATGATAATTAGCTAAGCAAATAAAGCAGTTCAAGACTAAATGACTAAGGAAAATAAGAAAGCAAAAATAAGCAAGTTAATTACATAAGAAATGTTTTTAAGGGGCAATTACATTACTACATACTCAGATCACAATGATAATTGACTTAACTCCCAAGTTCCAAAGCAATATTGATTATGTGCTAGTCGCCAAGCCCCCAGCATTGGCACTGAGAAGACAAAGACAAATGTGGATGAATATGATGTTCTTTCTTAGATGAGGGAGCAGAATTTTTTTTAACTCACATGGAAATCTGATTTGGGATTGAATAAGGAAAGGAGGAAGCAAGCTTTACACTTTGAGAGTCACATGATGAAGCAGTGAGTGCTCCAGTGTGACTTACACTTGGCAGAGGGCTCACTCCGGCACACAGGTGTGATAAGAAGTAATGCCTTCATAATGTTTAAAGCAAAAGATCTGAAAGTCGCAGGGTTCTCCCAGCTGCCCAGTGAACAAAGTGTTCATTTTGCTGAACCAACCTGCTGACCATGTCCCAGTGTAGGAGTTGCATGCTCAGTCAATGCCATTTTGGATTCCAGTTCTGTGGTTTTAGTCTCTCCTCACACTTTTGATGCCACATTTCATTAAACCACACTACTTTCTTAGTCCCATCAGGTTGCTGTAACAAGGTATTACAGATGGAGTGTTTCATAAACAACAGAAATGCATTTAGGAGGCAGTTTAGGAGGCAGGAATATCTAAAAGAGGTCTCTTCTAGTTTGCAGATTACTACCTTCTCAATTAACTGTATCCTTTCATAGCTGAAAGAGAACACTAATCTTATTCATGAGTTTTACCCTCATTACTTACCTGCTACCCAAGGCCCCTCCTCACAATGTCACAGGCAGCTGAGTGAGTTAGAAATATTATAGGCAGTCAGACAGGGCTAGGTCCTTGAAGCAGCCAGTGCAGAAGCCCAGATACCTTGCAACTGTGGGGGAGACAGACACCTCCTGCTGTGGGCCAGGCCTCAAGACAAAGAACAAATGCACCCATATCCTAAGGCCTGATACTCTAAATAGCTCGCTACCACCCTGAGGAAGCCAGGAGTCACCATCCCAAACCCTTAGAAGAAGAATACCCAATTTCTGTGACTCACTTCCCCATTTGCCCCTGATCTAATGAATTTTACCTGAGCAATTACATCTTATTGGTTAGCCATAGTTCTGTCCCACCTTATGCCCACCTTGCAAGTCCCCAGGTTTTCCTCATCATGGACCCACGTCATCTCTATAAAAGCCCCTAGAAAAGACAGAGTCTTCGGCAACTTGCTCGGGAACCCTTCAGTCTCTCTCTCAGACAGACGCTTTCTTTCTCTCAATAAATATGCTCTTAACCTCCGTTGTTCCTCAAATTCATTCTTCAAGTTTTAGAGAGCACAAACTCGTACCGGCCATATAGTAGGGAGGGAGTTTAATTCCCCTATATCAACAACACTATCATACTGCATGTTAAGTTTTCAATATATGAATTTTAGAGGCACAGGAACATTCAGAGTACAGCATACTGCAGGAGTTAAACCACTGCTTCACAAGCTTTAAAGAGTGTAACAATACTCAAGGCTACTGTTAAAACGGGGATTCTCATTCAGGTATAGAATTCATCCTTTCTTATAAGCGTTCTAGAGGCTATTACTTTCATTGCACTCAACCACAAAGTCAGAGGACAGGAGAACGCCAAAGAACTAAAGTTTGTCTTTCGATTGTTCTTGATATTTGCTTTGCCTTCCTTTCACTAAATTTTGGTAGAAATAAAGAATTACATCTAATTATGCTCCCCTCAGTAATTAAAAGTATATTAAGGATCGGCTGTTTTGGCAGACTATTTACATGGATTAAAAACAAATCTGTTTCTAAACAATTACCCCAAGGACTCTTCCTTACAAAGGATGATGCGGGCCACAGACGACACTCAGAACGAGAAAGGGAAAGCCCAAGACAGAAGCAATTTGGAGAACCCCATCTCTCCTCTGTTCTCCTTGATGCTCCATTGTAGCCTCGGTGAGTTGCAAGCTCTACGCTTAAATCAGGGGACCTGGTGAAGTTACTTCAATCACAAAATTGAAGTAACTTCATAAGAGAGATAGTTTGGGAAAAGAAAAAAAAAATGTCAAGACTCCTTTAATTCTGGAAAGGGATGTCGGTCTGATTGCAGCAGCTTCTCAAGTCTTGACCACACACCCAACGATGACATTAGGGGCATCCTGGACTATCTATCGGGACCCTCAAGGTGGCATGAGTTTTACAATTTAGTGATAACTAGTACAGTATCGTTCCATTTTGCAAATGAGCTACCCAGGAAACAGAGAGACTGAACAACCTGCCCAAGGTCACAGTGCTTAAAAGCTACTGATAACGTGTAAACTGCCCAAATTCACTGCATGGCATTTCCCCCAAAAAATACTTAGGCAAGAAAACAAACAAAACCCTGGACAACGCCGCCGCGCCTCAACCTGGCCCCAGGACTCCGCCCTAAACTTCACCCGCACTTTCCCCAAGGGCGAGAGGGCGCGAAAGGAGAAGAACTACTTCCGGGATACAGACCTGTGAGCAGCAAGCACTTCCGGAGCAGAGGTGACGGGGGCCGTTAAAGGTCAGTTGGTTTTCAGGCGATAGCCGACCCGCACTTCACGCTAAAAGGCTTGCAGGGACTGAAACGAAGCTCTGGTTAGTCAAACCGCAAGGTTCTTGACGAAACAGTGTTTTCCTTTGCCTGTGCTCAAAGGCACAGCGGCCGACGGAACAAGTAGGCGCCGCCATGCTGAGCCCCGTATTTAAATACCAGAGGCGGGGCCGGGCAAACCACTGCGACGGCGCGATGACGTCACAGAGGAGGTGGGGTAACAGTGGAAGCTGGACCTTCTTGGGCGGACACAGCGAGCAAGTTCCGGTTCTGATAGGTGGATCCCTACTGAGTGACAGCCCTGTCCTCTCTTCTGGTTAGGGTTGGGGCTGGGGGCGGGCCTATCAACACGGAAGTGTCTGAGGCCGGCATGGGTAGGATGAGAACAGGGTGGGCGGCTCCGGGTGGGCTGTGGTGGCTAAAACCTTACTTCCCTATTATCCGGGGTCGCATGGCTACCTGGGTAATAACTCCCCAAATCCCTCTCCGTCCCCTTCTTGTACAAATGCAATATAAACCTTCCTGCTTCTCCTGCAGCGGCCGTACCCCGTGCTGGCTGGCGTAGGACCTTAGCAATCAGCAGTGCCTAGATTGTCTTGAGTTCCCGGCGTTCACCTCAACTCACCGTCCCTGGATAAGGGTCCTTGAGCCTCACGCACACCCTCAGGACCTCAGAGTGGGCTGCCTTTTGGCACCATGATTTAATTCGTGTGTCTACACCACACCCACTCAGACAATGGGAAGCATGTACAGTGATTTTATATTTAGGTATTTTGCAGCTCTAGAATGGTGAGAAGGGCGAAACTTGAAGCTTGCAGTTGCTTTCACCACTCACGACTTGGGTTTTGTGTTGAGGTACTGAGCAGTGAAACGCAATGTATTGTGGAGTGATAGCGTATTGCAGTGTTGATCGTGGGTATCACTGTTTTTTAAACATAAAAATGCTTACAATAGAAATCAGGGAGGGGAGCAGGGACCTGTATTTGAGATGTGTTGTTCCTTAGGAATGCGATGCGATTTCGAATCACTTTTCCTCTTCACCGCAATAGGAACCGCTTCCTACAAAAAGTTCCAGAAGGTCAAGGAAAAAAAAAAACACCAACTGGATTTTATACGTGTTTCTCGCCGAGTAATTAAATAGTTAGATCGCGCAGTCTATGAACTTAACAGCTATGGAATGTTCTTTTTAATGATTGAGGCCAAATTAGGGGGTCAAGGTGAGCAGAGACAAGACAATAAATAGTTCTTTGGAAGTTTCTTGGATTTAATTAGAATCGGTCGAAATGATCGCGCTTTAAGTTAGCGCATTATATATGAAAAGAAGCCCTGGAATGGCGCTCGGTCTAAGATTACACAGCATGTGGGATGAGCGATAGCAATTTACAGCGTTTTTGTTTTTTTGTAGCTTTGCCAATTCCGCAGCGAGAATGAAGCCCATCAACTTGTCGTTTGCAGCCTGTGGGTTTCTGGGCATTTACCACTTGGGGGCAGCAGCCGCATTTTGTAGGCACGGCAAGCAGCTCCTGAAACACGTCAAGGCTTTTGCCGGGGCTTCTGCAGGATCTTTGGTTGCTTCTGTCCTACTAACGGCGCCAGAGAAAATAGAGGTAATTAAGTAGTAACTAGGCTGTGTTCCTCATCAGGAGGTTAAGAGGGGATGGCAGAAATGAATGTGGGCTCCGCTAGTGGGAACGAGGCTTTGTCTGGGAAAGAGAAGGTTAACACTGTCGTTTTAAAGTTAACTCTTTGGATATCAGGGCTCTGAGGGTATATGGAAAAGGTTTATTTGGGATGACAGTGAGTCAAGGAAATAAAATGCCTTATTTTACTCTTGAGTAAAGCCCTGGTTTTCTTTTCAGTGAAGGATATTTGCACCTCCTATGATGGGGAGAACAGAACTGAGACCCTGTTTTGGAGACCTTGAGCATGTGGCCTACGCTCACTCCTAATTTGCAAGCAGGCATACAAAGGAAACTGGGCGTACAGTTTCAATGAAGGGGAATGATAGGGGAATTTAATTTGTTTTTAATTCTCACAGAGAGAAGCAGCCCTAAATTCCAGGCGGTTTAACCAAAATGATATAAAATAGCCTTCAGCAGGTATTTTCTTTAATGGGATCTATGTTTTTCAAATGCTTTTTCAGCTGTCTAGACAGTGATCAAGCGTTTGATCACAGTGAGAGCTGGTTTCTATGGACGGAGAAAATATTCGTTAATGACTTACACAGTCTAGTGGCTTTGAACAGTAATAAAATAGGGGTTTAACACATTCCTGCTCGAGAAAGAATCTCAACACTGCAGAATTTTAAACATCGAAATCTCCTTCATAAATCTGATTGTGAGCTGCTTATGGAAGGGAAACAGGATTTAAGGCCAATTTTTCAGAAATCCACTAATCCTTTCTTCTCTTTAGATGATTGATTTATGAGGAACTAAAACACGTGATTAAAAGCCAGCAATTACACAGGATATGAACCTTAAATCAGGAAAAATATAAGTAAGGGGCAAAAACTACTAGCAAGCTGCCTTGAATTGCAAACTAGCTCATTCCCACAACTTTGTTTTGTATTATGGGGGCAGGAACTGGAGATTGTTTTCTCTTTCAGACAGTCTTTCCTTCAGGTGGGGCAAGTCTTAAGTTCTGGAGTTAAATAGATTTGGTTTCCATCCTCAGCAAATTTAAAAATGTATAAAGTGATTTATATATCATGTGATTTGGAAATAGTGCAATAGTAATAATCTGGTGATGTTAAGCCATTGAATGTCCTACCTGAATTTGAGACTTCATACCGTATTTTCAAGTCAGAGTGCCTGTTCTTTTCTTAAATTGGGTATCACTCCTGTTGTCTAATTGTATTGGGAGGAGGTAAAGGCTAAATATTGGCTCCTTACATTGGAAGGTGGAAGATGATTCCTTTTATTGATCAAGGGCATCCTCATTTGTCCTGTTTTCATAACAGTTTTTTCAACAAGAATGATCTTTTGATGTATAGTTATTTTATTACAGGAAAAATAACTCCCAACCTGTTAGATGTCAGATGTGCCGAATTCTCGCTCCGTAACATTGAGGAATGACGTTGCAAACCTCAGGAGGAAGATAGGAGAGTTTTATTGGAAATAAGGAGAAGAATAACTCCTGGATTTCGGGGGGTGGGGGGGTCCCATGTGGGTGGCCACCCAGATCCTTTGTCAGGGATAATTTATGCTGCAAACTCACATTGTGGGTGTAACATGGGTCCACCCACAAGAAGCTAATAGGATTGCAAATACAGTTTCTCTGCTAATACTGATCCAATAGGGAAATGAGTCATATAGCAAGGGTTCATGGAAAGAACAAAGGCATTCTTGGAAAGGGATGGGTCCAGATATTCTGGTCACCTACTATGCATCTGATACCTATCTGGGCTCCCTGGACCAGGTGGTGCTAATCACAGTCTAACATCAAGTTGCTGTTTATCTCTAGGGAGGCTCACAAACCTGACTCTGTTTAGATTGACCTCCAGCCATGATCTTTGTGTACCTTATCTTCTGTGCTGACTTTCTCAAGGACCCAAACCCTTTCTGACTACATATTAGTTCTGTCTAACTTAGCTGTTTATCATAATTTTTATTTCTTCCCTGTAACATTTGGAATGATCCATTTGTAGGACTTACCCTTTTTTTTTCTTCTTTGTTTTTTTTGGTAAATTCTTTTCAGCCTACCAAATGTGTGTTAGCTCAGTTCTCACTGATGGTGTAAGTTCCTGGAGCTCTTTACTGTTGTGACAAATATATGAGTAATTAATCTCTCTCAGAGTTTGTGCATGTATAATTAAGAGGAGCACCTGATGCTGGGTATATTTTAGGTGGTAGGCAAATTTAGACATTGATAGGTAAAAGCTCAGTGCAAAACTTTCCCCAGCCTTCACAATCCACAAGGAAGCTGTGGTATTAAAATAGGCAGAGAACTCAAAGGGGAAAAAGTCCATTCCTTAGGAAGTTTATAGTCTGGTCAATGTACAGGTATGTAACAAAAATTAATAACCAGCAAACAGGCTAAGTGGGCAGCCCAGTTTAGAAGACATAAGCACGGACACATTTGAGAGGGACTACCCCCCTGTTTCTGTCTTAAACAGGTGAACCTACAGGTTACCTACTTCACGCTGCTTAGCGATGTTCCCTGAATGCATATCTGATTATCTCATTCCCCCCTCTCTGCAAAGCTGTAGGTTTTTCAGCAAGCTTCACAAGGCCCCAGTTGGCTTCATCCTTCTTGTGGCTTGCTGTGCATACCCACCTTTGCTCTGTGCCCCTCTCAGAGCTGCCTTTGCCGTTGTGTTTAGGGTTGTCCTCCTGCACCTCTCTCTCCATCCCCTGTCCAATTCCAGTTTGCGTGGAAAGTCCTTGCCTGGATGTCAGATTGGAATAGGCTTTGGCAACCCTTAATTTGGAGCTGAGGCCCAAATTTCTCGTTTTTGCTGTACTGTGGCTGTCAGTGTGGTACCTTTGCACAACAGCAATTTATTCTCTTACCATTCTAAGGTCCTAAGTATAATACAGACTTTCTGGGCTCAAGTCAGTGTCAAGACAGCCATGCTAGCTCCCTCCTGAGGCTCTATCCACCCGTTTTCTGGTTTCTAACAGCTGCCTGCATGTCTGGGCTCCTGGCCCCTGTCTCCATCTTTAAAGTCAGAAGCGTGACCTTTGCAGATGTCTTTAGCTCTGACCCTCCTGCCTCACTCTTTCCATTACATGCTCATCAGCTTCACATTACAATACCAAAATACCTGAGGTAATTAACTCAGCAAGAAAAAAATTTATATCTTGATTCCTGATTTTGGAATTTCCAAGGCAAGAGCCTCTAATGGGAATGCCACATAGTAGTGGCAGAAGCTAAACTACTCACCTCATGGCCAGGAAGGAAAAAAAAAAAAAAAAAAGGCACAGGGCACCGGGGTCCCACAATCTCCCTTTGGAAGCATATCCCCAGTGAATAAGGACCTTACACAAGTACCACCTCCTAAAAGTCCTCTCTACCTCCAAGTGGCAGCACCCTGTAAACTAAGCCTTTAACACACGGACCTTTAGCAGAGGGCATTATCCAAACTCTTTATGATTACTGGACCAGTAATGGTCTTAGATAATAGGGAATCATTTGTCTTAATCCTGATATGTCAACTCCATTAGCTTGAGAAACACCTAGCAGATTAGTCAGTGTGATGGGAGACATGAATATGTGACCTTGGGTACTATATAGGGTCCCTCCTCCTTTCTCCTCTGGCTCCTTTCTGTTCTGCTTCCTGACCGCCACGAACTGAGCACCTCTGCTCCACCACGCCCTTCCGCTGTGATGTTCCTGCCATGGAGCCGGCAGACTAGGGACTGCATCCCTCAGAACTGTGAGCCAAATTAAACCTCTCATCTAAATTGTGGTTGCAGCAGCGGGAAAGCTGACTAGTACATTCTCCTTCGGAAAGTTGTGAACTGAACCTGTGAAGTGCCTTGCAGAGCCATAGGTTATCCATAGGTTCAATAGCAAGACATGGAAACTTTAAGGAGAGATAAGAGAATTTAAATTTGTCACCTCGGGAATGTTCTTTTCGTACTGTATAATCTGTTCTTGGAGTTCCTGATGCATCTCAACAGTTGTTTTTTTGTTTTGTTTTGTTTTGTTTTGTTTTCGCTGAATCTTGAAAGTATAGATCAGTAGTAGGAAGCATGCCTAGCATGTGCAATGTCCTATTTGTTTTCCCAGCACTGAAAAACAAAAGGTCTACCAGATAGATCTCAATGACTAGCCAAGTGCCTAGTGTCAAGTAGTTTACTGAATCAATCAAATAATAAATGAATGTGAGTACTGAAGTAAAATAACAACTCTCCCTTATGGAAATAAGAAAATAGCTTCTTCTGAGCCAAATTTCACCAACCATGGCCCAGAAACATGGATTCAGATGACCTTGAATGTCACATTACCCCAATGGAAAAGGTCACATGAATCTTTATAGCCACAGAAAAAAGATGATCATCGATCAATACATTTATCAAACACATAGATGGGGCATTAAGTAGGAGGGCTGCAGCAAAACTAGGAAATATTTTGTAGTTTTTGACGTTGCTCATAGGATTCTTAGCTCCAGGGTTTGCAGAAGGCAGAGATATGCAAAACTTATGAGTAGGTTCTGAGAGGCCTGTTTGTAGTCAGGAGAATGTTAGGTCACATACGAAACTTAAGCCAAGTAATTGTTGTAGGGCAGAAGATGGCCCACGTGCATTTTGGTTCTCTTCCTACAGTATCCACAGTTGTACTATTCTTGTCAGCCAAGGTCAAGCATCTATAAGGTCTTTAATGTCCGTGTGCCTTCTTTGGATAACTTCAGTCCCGTGAAAGACAGCCCTGGGTTTAAACCCTGACTCTGGCACCAATTTCTGATGAGCTGCTCAGACATACTTGGTCACTGCAAGCCTCAGTTTTCTTCTCTGTTGAGTAGGAAAGAGGTTTCTGCTCCCCTTGCAGAGTTAGGTGACAGTGAAGTGGTAGAGGACCTCAGCCTATCCCAGCCATGGCTGTCCACAGTACCAGTGCTCAGGGCAGATCTCCAGAGACTCTCTGATCTCAGGATGTGGCAACCGGAGTCATCCCCGCTCCTTCCTCTTTCTGCTCTAGGTCTAGTCACTTGTCATCAGCCCTGTCCAGCAGCACTGCAATCCAAATACTTCTGAGGCCACACAGTCAGGGTGGAAAAGGAACTGGACTGTGTGTGCAATCTACAAAAGAATGTGCTGAATTAGAATTTAAATGGAGCCTTCAAGAATGTTTCCTGCGTGGACTAAGGCCATTTGAATTGGTTTAAAGGGAAAGAAAGAGAGGGAGGGAGGGAGGGAGGGAAATACTGGAATTGTGGGAAGATACAATTTGCCTAGTGACCAAGAACATAGAACATAGCAGAGCCTGTGCACAGTGGAATCTCGGCACAGGTTTAGAACTGGAATGCATTTGATCTGATAACACAATTTTCTTTTTCAGGAATGTAACCAGTTTACCTATAAACTTGCTGAGGAAACCAGAAGGAAGTCTCTGGGGGCAGTGACGCCTGGTTATGACTTCATGGCCCGACTGAGGTATCCTTTTATAGAGTGCGCTTGCCCCTGAAGTATATGAAGACAGAGTGTTGACAACTCTCTCTGCAAACGGTGGCAAGCTCAGCACTCGGTCTTCTAAAATATTTACAAGGCCTTCAATAATTAAAGGTGAGTAATGTGGCGCTTTTTCTCCTTTAGAAGCGGAATGGAGTCGATTCTTCCTTCCAACGCCCACGAGCTGGCCCAGAATCGACTGCATGTGTCCATCACCAACACCAAGACCCGAGAAAATTACCTGGTCTCAGAGTTTTCCTCCAGGGAAGACCTCATTAAGGTAACAAAGCCACACTTCCCGTTAGAGAAAGGTGAGCGAGCTCCCGTTTGTACACTTCTCACCAATAATGAGCATCTCTGAATTCTTGAGGTCTCCTGTCTGGTATCAGGCCCTCTGGATGATGAAAGCTCAATGAATTTCTTGTTTGATGAATGGCTCCACCACTGTCCTCTCTGAGCCTGTCGTCCTCCACTTCATCCCTGTTTTTTCCTCCTGAGGTTCAGGCCTCACACCTGTAATGCGAAGCAACTCGGGGGTGTAGTTGAGGAGCACTATTGCTTCCTTAAATTTATGTAGCTAATACTCTGCAGTCTATGTAAGACTTTGATATGTACTTTCATCTTCCATCTGTCACTGGCACTTCTGTAAACAGTGAGAACAGGTGTTATTTTGGATCTTTTTTATCTTTAACAAAGAAGAAATGGGTAGAAAGACTATGGGATGTACATAGGTACCCAGCGTTATCCTGCATGTCGGTGGGGGCCAGTTCTGGTATCCAGGTCGCTTAGCTTTTCAATCTAGTGTTCTGTTTCATTTCTTGCATTTTGTTTTGAGGCTTCTCTCTCCAAATGCATTTGAAAGTCAATGGGCTTGAGAATTCATTAGCTCTGGGAAATAACTTCAGCTGACTGATTTCCAAGTAACAGTGCACCTGCTAAGGTGATGCACTGAATATCTGTAAGTTGGAAAGGCTGTGTTTTCCCTAGGAAACCTGGGAAGATTTTTCTCTTTTTCCTTTTACATGAATTCAGGATTCATGAATTCAGATCCGGCTAATACGGAGAAAGTATGATTCCATGTAGCCCGTGGTAATGAGTTGAATGAGAGTGAGTGATGAATTTTCCACCTGAATGAAATACAAACACATTGATTTTTCTTTTAATATCTGCTGGGTGGTATAATTAGAAATCTTTAATGAAATGTTGAATTGACAAGTAAAATCACTTTACAGCTTAATGGATTAGAGTATTTATATTCAGTGCATCTATTAAACCTGTCTCTCACTTATATGTTAATCGTCTTTCTACCTTAGAAAAATATATTTCTTTATAATATGATCATAAAATGTATTATAATATTATGTAGACTTAGACGATGTAAAAGGCAGAACTGGCCAAGCCATGCCTGAACTGTCATCGGTTGTCAATTTCCAGTTCAGACTTGGGTTGGGTTGGGATGGGTTGGGTTGGTGCCTTTTCTGGTTCATCTGTGGAGAGCTGTGTGCTGTTGTGCCTCAATGCAAGAAGGTGATACTTCTCTAGCTATCCCCTTTCTATCTTTTGTTTATTTTCATTGGCACATGATATTGGTAGGTAGTGCGATCTTTGATACATGTATCCAATGTACGATGATCAAATATGCACAATTACCCCATCACCTTCAACATGTATCATTTTTTCATGTTGGGAATATTCAAATCCCTTCTTTTAGCTATTTTGAGATACAAACTATTGTGAACTGTAGTCAGCCTGCCGTGCTATCAAACATTAAAACTTTCTATTCTTCTCTAATTATATTTCAGTTCCCAATAACTATCCTCTTTCTGTTCACTTTGCACCCTTCCCAACCTCTGGTAGCCACAGTTGTACTCTCTGCTGTGCATTCAGCAGTTTGAGCTTCAACAATGAGTAACATCATGTAGCACTTGTCTTTCTATGGCTGGCTTGTTTCACTTGTGGTAATGTATTCCATTTCCATCCAGGATGCCACCCATGATAAGATTTCATCTTTTTATGTGTCTTAGTTACTTTTTACTCATTGCTGAGACAAAACACCTGATGCCCAAAATTAAGGTAGGAAAGGTTTATTTCTTACATTTCTTGGAGGTTTTAGTTCATACTCAGTTGGCTCCAAGGCAGCATGGCGTGGCGGGGCAGCCATTCATGGTGGCCGCCAAACAGCAAGGCACGCGAATTTGATGAGAGAGAGAAAGGGCAAGAGGAAGACCCATGCTCCTCTCACCCTTACACTGTATGTCAGTTCCACCCCTGGGTGAATGCAGCGCTCACATCGCCAATCCCAGCACTAGACAACAAACCAATCATAAACACCAGACTCAGCCCCATCCAAATTACATGAGGCCTTGAGGGGACAAAGGATCAAACCAATATATCATGGATGAATAGTATTTCATTGTGTGTATGTACAGCATATTCTTCATCCATTCATCAGTGGGTGGCCACCTTGGTTGAGCCCACCTCTTGGCTATTATAAACAGTGCTACATTGTGGGAATGTCAACATCCCTTTGATATCCTGCGTTCATTTCCTTTGAATGTGTACCCAGGAGTGGACTAGCTGAGTGGTGGGACTGTCACTTTGTCATTGAGCCTCTGGCTTCTCCATCTACAATACCAGAAGTCTTAGATCTTCATCTCTGTCCCAGCCTAATTTATTTACCACTGTTTTGCAGACTATGTATTGTGCTGCTTTGTTCACTGAGTTTTTATTTGTTTGTCTTCCTTCAGTGGAAGACAAGCACCAAGATCATGATTGTTCTGTTTTCCCTACATACACATCCCCAACACCTGGGCATACTGACAACTGCAATGTAGATACTCCATGAAAAAGTATAAAACAAATGGATATAAATAAACAAACCAGGGCGGCATCTATTACAGTGGTCTCACTTAAAGCAAAAGCAGGAACAAAGGCCCTATGTATCCAGAGACCTGGGTGACATAGCATAGGTGGTGAGCAGTGCATGTCTCCAGGGTCTACTCTGGGAAGGCCTCAGGCTGGATTAAAGGGCATCATTTCCATCCCTGTTGGGAGTGAGAATGTGGTAAACACAATCACAGCCCCCAATGACATCCATACGCTACGCCCCAGTATCTGTGAGGACGGAAACTTACATTACAAAGGGGATTTATTAGATGTGATTAGGGTAAAAATCTCGAGATGATGAGTCCAGATGATTGCAGTGGATCCAAACAGTGCATGAATCCTGAATAATGGAGGCCTTCCCTGGATTTGATGCGCCATCACTTATTCTGTGATGTGAGACCCATGTTCAAGGAGATCTGCTAAGAGCAGCTCCCCTCTCATTGCCAGCAAGGAAAAGGGCCCTCCGCCCTGCAAATACATGGAATAGTCCTCCTGTGATACTTGGATGAGCAAGGAACCCTTTCTCCCCTGGAGGCTTCAGGAAGAAATGCAGCTCTTCTGACACCTTGATGTGTACCTGCTAGTGCGCTAGTCTCAGAAACCTGACCTGCATATTGCGTGGTCATAAATCTGTCTTGTTCGAAGCTCTTAAATTGGTAGCACTTTGTCATAGCAGCAGTAGCAAACTACTGTTATGAGTAAACATGATTTCTTCGTTGTTGTTGTTATTTCTTTTGTTTTGGATAATAGCTACTCTGAGAATTGGTGTAATTATTTGAGTTCACTGAACAGAAGAGAAATAACTGATGCCAATATGTAATACCTTGCAAGGAGAATACTGAGTAATTAACATTTATCCTAGGTTATACAAGGAATGTCCTCAGTGTTTGGTAGCATGCCTTAACCTTTTCCACAACTGAGACAAAGGAAAGAGCAATAGTTCCTTGAAAGCAGGCAATAACCGTAAAAGTATATGAAATAGCAGCCTTTAACTTACAAGAGTGACAAGGGGAAGTGGGAAGTAAGGGAGCATTCAAAACATGATGAAAGGGGAAAAAATTAACTTCTGGACTGGGTTATGACTTTTGCAAGTTTAAGCCTAGTGGGAGAATGTCGTCTCAAGTAGATCTACCAAACCCATCTTTCCCACCACAGACTACGCGAATATTTCAAGCAATGACTTTTGCATAAGAGAATGTATCTAAAAGGCAGCCAACCATGGAGACAGGAGGTCCAAATCTCAAGCAAAAGAGAGTACATGGGCTCAGAACCAGGGAATTAAAAAGTCTAAAGTGTTGGTTTGTGTACATGAGGCTAGGCCAGCTGAGCGTATGGCCAGGCAATGATGAGAATTACTGTTCTGTCTTCCTATGGAGTCTTACACTGCACACCTACTGTTGGTTACTGATCGGGTAGAATTTTGGGATGCTCAATCTGAAATGGTGCAGAAAATCAGAGGAGGCAGGCAACAGGGTAGAAAAGGTTTAATGCAGGCACAGAGGGAGTCACCACACAGGAACGCTGTGATGGCTCTGCGGACAAAGGAGGGGAGCTCACTTATATATAAGCTCAGGCAGAGGCAGGGGTTTGGGAAGCTGATGTAACTTCCTTCAGAGGTAGTGGCAGAAGGGGATTGGGCTAAACTCAGGCAGAGGAGGGATTTGGGAAGCTGCCATAACTTCCTTAGAAGGTACTGGCAAAAGGGAATTGGGCTGTTTTTCACGCACACAGGCTTTGGCAAAGGCTTATGGGAAGAAGGAGCCGCAGGGATTGCTGGGAAGAAGGAGCTAGGCACCATAATGATTCAGCATTTCACCTTCACCATGATGGCTGGGCAGATCCCAGGTGGGGGAACCCTATCACTTACCACCTCTTACTACTTCTGTCCTGTTAATACCATGTTAAATCACAATTTTCTCTTTTGGCTGAATAAGACTCACATCTTCTCTTCCACTTTTTTCTTTAGCCTCTTGTCTTCATTGTTCATGATACTGGTACTGATCTATAATATTTTTAAGATAGGAATCACTACTCGGCTTTTATTACTTTTGATTTTACAGCTTTTTGCTATTGGCTGCATTTATTTTTAATTCAGTTTTGTGTGGCAACTCAACCTTAAATCGTATTAAGTTTGCACTTAGAGACATGAACAATTATTTCCCCTTCAATAGCTGCAATATTTGTGATTGTTTGCCGAGAGCTTCTGTTGACAGGTTATGTGGCCCAAAGTTTCCTTTTTATATTTGGTGTTTTCAAAGTGTTCTCAACTTTGCATCTATGAAGATCTCAATTGCTTTTTCCTACTTTTTAACCCATTGTAAGAAACATACATAGTCTCCAGATATTCTTTGGTCCTTAGCTTATGTTAACCAACCACTTCCCTCCTCTTTTATAGTAACCAAGCCAAGATCGCCTAACACGAGGGCTGTCTCCTGCCGAACTACCTTGAAGAGATCCTTTTATACAGTTCATCCAGGTCCAACAGGCCATCTCTTACTCATATGCACATATTTCCCCTTTGTTTTCATTGATCTACAGCATATTCTTTGGATACTATCCCTGTGTTAATTTTCTGTCACTGTAGTAAAATAGCCAATAAAATGAACTTCTAGGAGGGAAAGTTCATTTGGCTCAGTATTTCAGAAGTTTCACTCAATGGTTTACTTGGCTTTGTTGCTTCTGAGCCTGTGGAGAGGCAGAACATTAATGGTAGGGAGCATGTTTTAAGCAAAGCTTACCCCATGCTGGATAGGAGGCAGAGAGAGAGAGACAGAGAGCCAGAGAGGAAGGGCCCAGGAAGCAGATGCAGTCCCAAGGTCATGCCCCATGATCGATTTCCTTCAATTGGCCTCCTGCTTCCTAAGTTTCCAGCACCTCTCAATAATGCCATCAAATTATGATCAGGGTGTCTTGATCAGCTTTTGACACTGGGAACACAGCAGGTGACACCCACAACCCAAAGCAGAAAAGGTATATTTTGGCTCATGGTTTCAGAGGTTTCAGTCCATGTTTGGCTCCAAGGCAGAAACAGCGCAGCAGAAGCGCATGGCAGAAGAAAGTGATTCCCTTCATGGTAGCTGGAGGCAGAGTCAGGGAAGAGCCAGAGTGAGAGATACACCCTTTAATGTCACACCTTCTCCTGCTCTGCCCCGTCCCACCTAACAGCATTAATATTCATAATGGGTGTCTTAGCTACTTTTCATTCCTTGCTGAGACAGAATACCTGACGCCCAAAATTAGGGAAGGAAAGGTTTATTTCTTACGGTTCTCGGGGGTTTCAGTCCATGCTTAGTTGGCTCCAAGGCAGCATGGTGTGGCGAGGCAGCCTTTCATGGTGGCTGCCAAACAGCAAGGCAAACCAGTGAGAGAGAGAAAGATGCCTTCTCCTCGCCCTTCCACTATATGTCGGCTCCACCCCTGGGCAGGTGCAACACTCACATCACCAATCCCAGAGCCAGACAACAAGCCAGTCACAAACGCCAGACTCAGCCCCATCCATGCCATGATTACATGAGACTTTGTGGGGACACAGGATCAAACCCATAAAGTTGGTGAGCCTGTGGTGATACAGAACATTAATGGTTGGGCACATGTGTTAACCAAAGCTTAACACATGAAGCTATGAATGAATATTATGAATATTCATGGATTAACCTGCTGATGAATATAGCATCCCCATGGTCCAATCACCTTCCAAAATCCTTCCTTCTGAATACATGAGACTTTCCATAACACAGTGAATTAATGAGCTAATGAGTTCAGAGCCCTCATGATCTAGCCACTTCCCAAATCCCATCAGTTCTCCAGGTGTGGTGGTGCATGCCTGTGATCCCAGCATTCAAGAGGCTGAAGCAGGAGGATCACTGGAACTTCAATGCCAGACTGAGCTACACAGTGAGTTCAAAGCCAGCCTGAACTATACAGTGAGACCCTGTCTCAAAAAAACAAACCAAAATCCCATCAGCTGACAGCCAGACTTTTACCACATAAGTTTTAAGGGACATTTCAAGTCTAAGCCATAACAACATCAGGAAAAAAAAATGTGTTCTCCAAGACTCACGTCCATTGACCCTTTATGTTTGTGGGTCATCGGTCATCCTCAGATCAGCACCAACTTGAGATCACTTTCCGCAAATGCATACATTAATTTGGGGATGCAGAATGACGGAAGATGTAGCACACATTCATGACCATTATCAGTGGACCGTGGGACTAATGACAAATCTCAACTTCTTGGTGTCTTAGTTTCTTCATCTGTGGGATGGAGCCCAGGCTGTCCCACCTACCTTACACATTTTTAGAGGGGCTCAATGAAATGTGCAAGAGGGCTTCATCAGCTCACAAGTGTTCACACGGTAGACACAGTGACCTTCAAGGACCTCCTGTTCTCCTGATTCCCATCTCTTTCCTCCCTTCATTCTCTACCTTGAGTCCTGGATGAGTCCCGACTGTCTGTCGTGCATATCAGCTCATTCCTTTTACATTCCAGATTTTATGCTCCCCCCTCCCACCCGAAGCCAGTGTCCAAGTAGGCAATTCAAGTACATTTGCATTATGTGATGATTACATTCATCACAGGGAGTTGATCCGTATACATAACACATCTTAATTCTTTTTACATTCCATCCCCTTCTCCTCCTATCCTCCTCCCTCCATCTCTTGGTCAAGCACATTTTAATATTAGCTTTCAGCAAAATATAATTAGAGAGATAGAATCTTGGCTTAGAAGAAAAGCATATGCCAGCTCAGCCACCAAGCAGAAATGAATTCTAATCATGGAAACATGGCACAGTAGGGGAGGCATCTGACCGCTCCCCTGAGTTAGTACAGATCACGGACTTTTCCCCATTTCAAGCTGATGCACACGTGTGTTCTGAAGTATCGCTGGATGTACATGCATGCTCCCGCATAGGGACACCCCGATTTTCAATTTTGACGACGGTGTCCTGTATCTTTGGAGATGGACTCCTCTGTCTCCAGTGGTGCAAAGTCCTGAATCTCCTTGCACATACTGATAATACTTTTCCAGTGAGATCCTCTCGCATTAACTTTGTGAAGTTGAAATAAGAACTGAATTTAAGATTGGCCATTATCTTGGCAAGACCGGAGGAGGATAAATTTGACTCTGCCTTTGAATTTCAACGACACCAGCAGGTTCTGTATAAACAGCCAGAGATCCTCATTACACTCCACAGTAAACTCGAGGAATAAATGAACCTTGTTGAGAATTTATTCTCTAAGGAAGCTAGGCCACATAATTTTCTAAACACCCCTTTTCTATAAAAAGTGAAATGAAAAGAGCCAGTCAGAACGTGTATTGAATACGCACTGGGCAATGCTTTATGCTGCTGCTAAAGGAAGTCACTCGCTTTGATTTTTATTGTCGTTATATTTAGTGAGAATAAACAAAAATCAAACCAATGGTTTACATGCATATTATGTTTAAAGAGCCGCACCTAGTAATGAGCTAAGAAAGCTAGGTCCTTGTTTTCTTCCCTTGCATGTTCAGCAATTTTGGCAGTCAGGACCTGGTTGCTGACATGCCTGTTTTGCCCACTACATGGTACTCTAGTTCCTGAAGCCACATGTTTTGTAAAGCTAGGTTTACTCATGAGGTGGCCAGATGTTGAGTTGGAGATCCAAGTCTCACATCTGCCCCCACAAGGTTAGGCTTTGGGATATTTCTGGGCTATATATAAATAGGTGACTTAAAGGTTTGGTGAAGATATCTGGGGGTAATATCATTTATGATCTGAGGGTACATGATTCACCTCCAGGGCATGTGTGCTCAGAGGATGGTGGCGTGTTGTTAGCTGTATCAAGGCGTGGGTTTTTAAGCCACTCGATGTGAGTCACCCATCAGATCCTCGTGCAGGCCGAATATTTCCAATCAGTGTGTCACCTTGCAGATAAACTGTAGACAAAAACGCAGCCTCCATGCTCCTGAAAACCCTTTAGGCACCAGTCAGCACATGCCTAGTATGTCAGTGGTGTTATCTGCCCTAAAGCAAATTTGAATATATTGCTCAGTCAGGTGATTTCTAGGCTTAGTGATAAGAACAAGCAACTAAAAGCAAGTGAAGCTAGAGAATTTATTCCAGTCTTCCCTTGGTTTCAGCTTGATTCTTTGCTGTCTGGGCTTTGTCAGGTGTCTGCCCAGTAGATGCCAGTAGCATTCAGCTTCTCTTCCCTCGAGTGGTGACAGATGCATTGCTGGATGTGTTAGCCCCTGAATGACAAGCACTCGATAGCTTTATTGAGGTTTATTAGCGAGGGCAATTTCACCAGAAATACTGTGCTATCACTTACACTGAAAGCACATGTTTGGGCATAATGTTTTATAAGTGGCCTTATCATGTCAATCTTTACCTCCTTCCTTACAAATTCCTATTACCCTGCAATCAGACAGCAGTAAACGACGAGTTAAAAAAAAAAAGCCGCTTATTCCTTAGCTATCTAAAGCTAATTTTCCCACTAAGCTTAGTTTGATGTACAAATGATCAGTCCATATAAAGGAACAGTAACCTAGGACAAAAACAAATACATCGATTTGGAGAAGTGACAGGTATTTTCCAGTTTACTGCACTTTTCATATCATTCAGGAGGATTCTCACTGTTATTATCTACAGGAAAGTAATTGGATAGCTTTCTTTAATCCACATACCTCAAAACAGTTCCAAGCAGTAAACTGTGAACTTCATGATATACTTTGATATGTTAGAGGGAGTCATAATTCTGGTTCTAAAGGTAGTGATTATTTTGTAGGGCACATAGATCTCTGCAACATAATGAAATAAATCTCTGGTCCTTCACAGACCTACAGGTCCTCAAAGCACTGTCACAATTTCACGATACTGTACCTTCACAATATGCATACCATCTGCAGGTTGTTCTCCTTGACACCAAAGTGCAATCTTGCCTTTGCAAGATAACTTCATTAAACAGCTGTACAGTGCTTGCAAAAACATATCTAGAGCTTGGGATTGCATTTATTTTTTTTTTAAAGGAGTAGCCATTTGATGATAAGGCCAAATTCAGTGAGTGAGACTACCCTTCCTCTGTATAATGCCAATTGCAGATTTTATTATTGCTACCAGTGGGCCAGCAAGGTTGGGAGTGAAGATGGTTGTCTTTCCTATTTATTTGTTAAATGTTCTTCAGCTAATCATCTATGGTGGCCCTTGTTCTTGCTTTACGTCTTTGTGGAGTGAGCATGAGAGATATAGTGTCATGCTGTTCTATCCTGTCACCCATTAAAGCTGAGTTTTTGAGATGAATGCCTTAGTATAGGAGTGTTGGAGTTGAGTCTTGGTGGAAGATTGACAAATCTCATGTGACGTTATTGTACATTGCAGTGAATAAACAAACCAATTAATAAATTGGTTAAAGGAGATGCTTTACTCTTGGAATCAGAGGTTCAAATTAGTGTGCATTCCATGTTTCTATATGTAAGTTAAATGAGACAGGCCTAGGTAAAATTGATCAGAAGACCAAACAAAAAAAATGACCAAAGTAGTCTGACTTGTGTATGTCGACCCTGATTATTTTATTTACTTTTCTCACTGCTGGATATTACAACACGCTGAAATTAAAAAGGAAAAGTTTATTTTAGCTCACAGTTTATAGAAGTTTCAATGCACAGTCGGCTGACTCCAAGACAGGGCGGCATGGCGGAGGAGAAACAGTCTATGGCATGGCAGGCAGGAAGCAGGAAGTAGCAGCCATGAGCCTCCCTTTTCCTCTTTATTCTGTTAGGGGCACAAGCCTCTTGGGTGTACCACGCACACCCAAGGCGGGTCTTCTGTCTTCAGGAAACCCATTCTGCAACACCCAGAACTATGCTGATCTAACCAGCAGATTGATCCAGTTACTGAACACTTTTAATCTTACTGTCTCACAAACTGAACACTCTTAATCTCACACCCTAGATCTAGCTACCTCCTGTGAGTGCATGAGGCTTTGGAGGGACATCTAGATACAAGCCATAGCACTGGTCAAAACCCATATGAATATATATTTTGTGTGAAAATTAAGACAAGTCTGGGCTAACTGCAGCACTTAAGAGTTTAGACACCTTTGGGACTCCCTTGGGCCAGCACCCTGGGCAATCCATGTATGTCTTATTAATAAGAGTGAGGGGACAGGTTGGGGGACCTCAATTCCCACCAAAGAGAAGGGAGAGATGCTAACAGGCACGTGCAGACTATCAGTCTTTTAAAGGGCCCAGTGCTCCACCAGAAAAACACACACCCTGTTCTGCTCATGCATTTCTTTTGATCATGAGAAGACAGGACCTGTGTTTAAGGAAGAGCCACTTCACGCCTAGTCCTGAGTATGCAGTAGAGAAATAATCCTGGCAGGAATGGAGAAATAACAATGGCAAGTGTGAGTTTCCTGCATCAAGGAGCAACTCAGAAGATTTTCCTATAGAAATTGTGTTACACTGCTGTGTCTGGAATTTAGTGGCAGTTCAGAATAAACAGGCTTTTGAGAGCTGACCTAAAAAACCCCACCTATCATGTTGTTTCTTCGTGGAAAATGCCTTCTGAGTTCTAAATAATTCTGAACAAATGATTTATAAATCTGTACTTGGGCCATAATCACTTCTGAATAATATATGATGGTTTAAAAAAAATTTCAGGAAATCTTTGCCAATAAACATCCATAAAATCTTTCGCTTATCAGTTGAAAGATTATGTGTTAAATATTCAGTGTCTTATGCTGTATGTTTTCAAATAGAACGCTCACTAGTGATTTGGAAACTGCGTTGCAAAATAAAACATTTACATTTCAGAAAAGCTATCGGAAGTCAGCTTTTTCTGTTAGAAGGAACAGTACTATCCTAAATGACAATCATTTTGAGTTTTTAAATGAAGGTAAAGTATGATTGGTGTACCCACTCATCACGGTCACGTTATGTCTCCTAACCACGATGCTAGAACCTAAAATGTGCTTCTCTCTTTGCGGTAATATGGCAACGCATGGGATGACGTCCCTGAAATGTGGGGCTTACTTCTCCTGTAAAGATCACAGGGGTTTGGGCCGGGGATTTAGCTCAGTGGCATAAGCGCCTGCCTGGCAAGCGCAAGGTCATGAGTCCGATCCCCAGTACAAAAAAAAAAAAATCACAGGAGTTTATTCCTGGGAAATAAAAATGCAACTTTAGAGTATTTTTTATAATATGCTCATAATAGAATATTACAAATAATTTATCTGCAACTGCAACCTGCACATACTGAGGAATTTACCTTACATTTACTTCCCATAGACTTAAATTTAACTTCCTAGCGATTTAAACTTAACTTACTATAGACTTAAATTTAACTTCCTGTAGATTTAAACTGAACTTTCTGTAGACTTCAGTTTAACTCTGTGTAGACTTGCTTGTCTCTAATCACAATGCTATTTTTTACTGAGGTGAAGGTGATTGATCCAGAGAGTATGGACCAGTACCTATGACTTTAGGGGCTTTTTAGATGTTAAAAATATTTTCCTTAATTATTTATTGTCTGTTTTCTCTGACCCACCCAGGTCCTGCTTGCTAGCAGCTTCGTGCCCATTTACGCCGGACTGAGACCAGTGGAGTACCAAGGGCAGGTAAAGTGAGTCTAACTAAGAATTTGCCCTAATAGCCACATTGACCCATTTCCTTTGAAAGATCTAATTTTGTAATTATTCTGGTCAAATCCATTTATGTGTATTATATGTACAAATAACTTTTTTTTTTTTTTTCTGTGAGAGGAGAAAGTGTCAACAGGGACTGAAGTACCTCACCACCCAGATCTTACAAATAAGAATGATGGGCTGGGATGCTCTTTTCTTCATCATTATAAAAATTACTTAAATTTTAATTTATATCAAATACTTTAACTGCTTATTGCACATACTGACAGTGGTATGTCAGTATGTCCTGTTTTTTGTTTTTTTTTTTGGTGTCAGAAATTGAACTCACAACCTCGCACCTACCAGGCAGGCACTTACACCACTGAGCTAAATTCCTGGCCCTATTTTTTTGAAACAGGGTCTCAATATGAAATTCAGGCTGGCCTTGAACTCACTTTGTAGCCCAGGCTGATCTCGAACTCACAAAGATCCTCCTGCCTCAGCCTCCTAAATGCTGGGATTAAAGGTGTGCATCACCACACCCAGCTAGTCCTAACTGTTGACTGAGTCTGGGAGACGCAGTGTATCTCAGACAGATTGTCTTGGCTGCACAGTGCAGCAACCCACACATCCAGTGCCAGACACATGAAGAAAACCAGGACAAGATGTTTAGTAAGTACCAAGTCCAATGAGTTTCAGCACCATTGAATATCAAGATGTGATTCTAATGTCTTAAGCCAGTACAAAAATATTGTGTTTCATAATACATCCTGTTCACACCTGCTCCTATGAAGGCCAGAAGCAGAAGCATGCTTTCACAGTGGGAAAAGACTTTGCACACCTCCCCACCCAAACCCCAGACAGCGCCAGGTCTTCTGTCCTCCTGCCCTGCAGCCCCTCCACTGCTGACAACCCGCTGTGGTTCTCCAAGGTTCTCTACTTACCAAGACGTTCATTCCCGGAGGGCCAAAGCACAAATACATGCAACTCCAGAGAACTCTCTTCACTTGGCCTGGCAGTGAAGGCAGGATACTGGCTCTTTCTAGGAGATTTAGACATGAGCCCCATCTAAAATCTAGTCTCAGGGCCCAGGTGATGTAGCACAGTGGCACAGGCGCCTGCCTGGCAAGCACAAAGTCCTGAGTTCAATTCCCGGTACCAAAAAATAAAAAATGTAAAAAATAAAAACTAAGCTCAGTGCTGCCCAGCAGCCTCTTACCCAGCTGCCTCACCACGCTGTGGTTTTCGAAACGTCTCCCCCACCCTACCCTGTTCAGCTTCTTTTGTGTTCATTTTATAATCCAATAGTATTCCTACTTAATACATACTAAAGAGGCATTTTATACTCAGATATTGTGTCTGTTTCACTCACTGAAGAGATACACAATTTACAGTAAAATACAGTATCTGTTTAATACATACAAGAGACAGAGATGTGTATTTTATCAAATATAGTATCTATTTAACACATACTTTTATAATCAAATATAGTGTACGTCTAGCACATACTGAGATAGGCATTTTGTAGTCAAATTTATGTTTTAACACATTCATAATCAAATACACTATCCACTTAGCACATACCAGAGCTGTGCACTTTATAAACAAATATAGTAGCTATTTAGCACACACATCCAAAATCAAATATGATATCTATTTTGCACATACAAGAGAAACACATTTTATAATCCAATATAGTGTCTGTCTAGCTCATACCAGAGATATGGATTTTATAATCAAAGATAATGCATTTTACAGTCAAATATTGTATTTATTTAAGATATACTAGGTATATATTTTATAATCAAATATGTTACGTATTTAATACCTATCTATAATGAAATACAGTGTTATTTAACACATACCAGAGATATGCATTTTGTAATGTAATACACTATATACTTAACATTCCAGAAATATATATATAGTTGATTATATATTTATAATCAACCAGTATATCTAGTCAGCACATGCCAGAAATATGCATTTTACAAGCAAGTATGTCATCTACTTAGCACATATTTATAATCAAATTCAGTATTTATTTAGCACATGGCTTTTATAATCAAATAAACTATTTAACATACACCAGAGATATATTTTGTCTTGAAATATAGTATCTGTTTAACATATTCCAGAGCTGAGGCATATACGGTGATTCCTGGGTTCATGAACACTTTGGGCAAAATTTTGTTTTGTTCTGCAAACTCTCCATCAGATAATGAACAGAACTCCAGCCATCTTCTCCAGAATTGTGGAACAGATTACATTTGTGAACCGAGGGACCACTGTATTTGAAAGCGACCCAATGCCATTTGTTTCATTTGTATGTAACAGGCCTCTATCTATTTATTCATAAACAAGTACGCCAAATTCTTGGAAGATCATCTTGATATACATACTCACTCACTCCAAGTGTGAGCATGGTCCTCTCCTTTGAGTGCTGCTCAGGAACCAGTGATCTCACAGGAAAGGCAGTAACTGACTTTCACAGTATGGAAGAAATATCTGCATTCCCATCTTATCAGTCTTCAAGATGTTCTTTCCTAGAGATGGCCTCGTGTTCTGAATCATTGCCTCTGCATCCCGTATGACTCTTTCCCCAAACCAGTTTTCCCTGGGACAGGGCATGGAGAGAAAACTAAGAAAGAGAGAATTTAAATAAGTGGCTGAAGATCACACAGACACAAAGATGAGAATCTCTCAGAGCTATGCTGACTCTCTGTTAGTCTGTTTATTAGACATACGCCCACGGTAGGTTGCTTGTAGTGATGTACCCTTTTTGTGGCCATTTAGTAACAGCATATATATTGTTATTTCAGTGTCATAAGTAATTGAACTATCAGCTCATGGGCTTTTTTTCTGATTTTTCCTATTTTAAATTCCATCTCTCAAAGCTAATACACATTCTGTTTCCAAGAAAAGTATTATGTCTTTTGCCATTTAAAAATATATTTGCAGTCTGTCAGACTTCAACTACATGGTTACTTTGAAGTATCATTTTCCCTCTTGTTATATGAATAAAGGTCAACATTTACTTTTATGTATAAGATTTTAATAGAGGTAAAGTCGCTATGAAAATTTACTTTGTATTGTGAACTTTAATTTCACAATGATCAGAAATCTAAAATGTCTTTGGCTTCACAGTGTTGTTTTATATTATACTTCAGCCATAACAAAAATGTCAGAATGGTAAAAAAAAAAAAAAAAAAAATCCTGAGGCATTTTCTGAGATTTTATATTACTCTGAAGAGGGGTGTATTTGTGTGTTTTCTGTTGCTGTCATAAAACACCTGAGGCTGTAGTAGTGTATAAAGAGGTTTATGTAACTCACATGGTTTTGGACTCTGAAAGCCCGAGATTGGATAGGTGGCCACATCTGTTTTATCTCTGGTAAGGGTGTCTCTGGCTGTGACAGAATGGTACCATATTGGGAGTTTGTGTAAGAAAAGAGACCACATGCTGAGGCAAGAAGCTGGAGAAATTTAGAACACAGGCTTGCTTTTTTATAACCTGTTCAGGCAGGAACTGACTGGGTCCCATGAGTGCTGCCTTCATCCCTCAATAACTTCACCCCCTCCATGATCTCTGCCTCTTAAAGGCAGTGCCACTTCTCGTATCCCTACGCTGGGGACCAACTTTCTAACATGTGAATCTTGGGGGCACAGAATCAAACCACATCCAAATGTAGAGAGGGCACTCAGAGGTCAAAATTCATCAGAATTGGTGACCCAGCACTGTATTAAGAGGAAGTGACTGAGATGGCAGAATGTAGATAAGGTATTTAAGTGATGTCGCAGGGAGGGAGGATGGAGTAAAGTCACCAGAAAGCGAGCATGCTCTGAGACTAAGCAAAACATTTCCATTTGTAAAACGACTAATAGCAGAATTAGGAAGGCAAACCAGGTGGCAGAGGCTGCAAGTTCTCTTCTGATACATGCTTTCTTCTTCTTTTCATAGTAATAGATTCTCAGTTTCTAGCCGGACCCATGGTTATGTAGCACAAAGGTTACATGCCTTCTTTTCCCCTGCAGCTAAGTATGGCCATCCATTTAATTGTTTGCCAAAGTGGTATAAACTGAAACACTACTGGACTTGCAAGAAGAAAAGTTGTAAGTCCATCAACAGTATGGAAGCTGAATTGCTGTGAGAGCTGTAGGAAGGGAAATTGTGTATCTTTCTGGTTGTGTTTTGTTGTGCTTTCCTGTTTCCTGGTATTTAGATGTCATGACTACAGCTTCAACAGCCATTGTAAAATATTAGGTCAAAGATCACCAAATAGCCAGGCACGATGGCACACACTTGTAATCCCAGCACTCAGGAGGCTGAGGCAGGAGGATCTTTGCAAGTTCAAGATCAACCTGGGCCACAAAGTGAGACTCTGTCTCAAAGAGACAAAAAACAAAAACAAAACGAAACAATCACCGAATAGTGAGCTGGAAAGTCCTGGGCCCTGAATCTTTTTGGGGATAGTAGTGTGTGTATGGGGGTTACTTTACCAATCTAGTCTCTGTATTTTTGTCAAAAGAAAGAGAAGCAAAATTTCTGTGGTTATTATTGCACATACCAGAATCCAGCAATATCTGCTGTAGGGATTATCACCCTCAACTTTACTGATGAGAGGAAATCAAGATAAGGATGTATGGATCTAATCATATGAGTATTAATGATTCTCTTCCAAGAACTAATAGAATTAGTAGTATACTCATCTTAGCTATCTTATATATGTATATACAAATTTATGTCTTTTTTTCTTTTCCCTTCCTTCTTTCCTCCTTTCTCCATGTTTTTATCTGGTAATCTAAGCAACCCTTTTGAAGGTAACAATATACAATATTGCAACCGTTGTTAAATTTCTATCATCTTGTTTTGAAAACCTATACTGTTATTGTTTTGGGTTTGTTTTTTGTTTGTTTATCTCTTGCTTTTTTTTTTTCTGTGTCTTTTTTTCTCTTAAATAAATCTTTAGAAAAAGGCAAGGAGGTATTATTCTACACCACTAAAGTCATTTAGCTGGAAAGTCGCTATCTCTGTTGTCTCTCTTGCTCTACAGCTCTTTTTAAAAAATATAGACCTCATTTCTTTCGTTCTTTTCTTCGTTTTTTCTTTCGTTCATTCGTTCTTTGCTTCTGTCTGTCTTTCTTTCTGTCTTTCTGTCTTTCCTTCTGTCTTTCTTTTTGTCCCTCTTTCTTTCTGTCTTTCTTTCTGTCTTTCTGTCTTTCCTTCTGTCTTTCTTTTTGTCCCTCTTTCTTTCTGTCTTTCTTTCTGTCTTTTTTGGACCAGGAATCCAGTTCACCACCTCATGCTTGCCAGGCAGGTGCTGTGCCACTGAGCTATACACCTGGCAAGCTGGTTTCTTTCCATGCCCACTTCTTGCATGTGCTACAGGAAGATGATGGGTGGTTAAAAGAGTCAGATGGGAGGAATCAGGGGTTCTGAATGGTATTTTCCATCGTGGGGAGTGAATCCTTTGACCCTAGAATAACAGCAGGAATGAGCAGGTCCGGGGCCGTGCAGCGGAGGGAGGGAAACCCCAGGGACCCCTTGAGTGTGTCTGCCTGTGCAGGGTGCACATCACCATGACCTGCTGGACTGGGCCTCAGGTCTCCCGAAAGCCTTCAGTCTCCTTTGTGGGGGCCTCAGGTCTCCTGAAAGCCTTCAGTCTCCTTTGTAGTTCGACGTGGGGGCCACACACAGCCATCGCGACTTCCACCGCCTCACGGGACCTTTGCGCCACGCCGGGGCCTGAAAACACTCCTTTCCGACCTCCATCCCCAGCTTCCTGACTTTCTGCAAGCCTGAGCATGTCCCACCGCCTGACAGGGCTTCCGTGCCAAATCCTTTTCTAGCTTCTTCCCTTTCCATCTTCGGGGACACGTGAACTTTGCCTTAAATGTGTGTCTGCCGGTGGGTGGAATCTTTTTATATGTTGTAAACGACATAAAAATTGCAGTCATGCCGAAAGCACCTCTCGTTTTCCAGGTTGTGATGTTTGCGTGCAGCTCGGGTGGTGATTTGTGTTTTGGCTGGCTGGGGTTGCTCTTCTGAAGCAAGAGAAGCTAATGTGGGAGGAGGAGGAACAGAGGCTCAGCGTGACTTGTATTTGTGGCCTGGATTCAGAGAGGACAGAGAAAGGGACGTGGCCCAGGGGGGTGGGGAGGGGTGGGAGCAGTCCACTCCCTTCTCTCATGACTTTCCCTAAGTATATCCACATTTTTTGTCTCTCCCGCTGGTATTCATAGGTATTAAGCATACTGGAACTTATTAAGAGAGATAAGTGAATCCAACATTTCTCATAAAAAAACCCTACTGAGAAGCATCATACTTTAGTATGATATAAGCTTAATTTAAAACACAAATAACAAAGCTGGGCGTGGTGGCGCACGCCTTTAATCCCAGCACTTGGGAAGCTGAGGTAGGAGGAGCATTGTGAGTTCGAGGCCCCGTTTGGGCTACAAGGAGAACACGAGACTGGTTTGAGCTATATAATGCGACCCTGTCTCAAAAAACTAGGGCCAGGAGTTTGGCTCAGTGGCTTAAGCACCTGCCTGGCAGGCGTGAGGTTGTGAGTTCGATCCCTGGTACCGCAAAAAAAAAAAAAAAAAGAAAGAAAGAAAGAAAAAAAGCCACAAATAACAAAGCCGGGCGTGGTGGTGCACTTCTGTAATCCCAGCACTTGGGAGGCTGAGGCAGTTGGAGTGTTGCGAGTCGGAGACCAACCTGGGCTACAAAGTGAACTCAGGGCAAGTTTGAACTGCATAGTGAGTCCCTGTCTCAAAAAAACAAACAAACAAAAAACAAAACAAACAAAAAAAACCCCACAAATAACAGTATGAACTTTAAACTCTCCCAGTGGTTAAAAGTGGTATGATGCCTTTGAAAACTACTCCACTGTCCTATATTATTTTAAAAGTTTCTGTGGGTCTCTGTAGCTTTATCATTTAAGACTATTGTTAACACCTGACATATAGTAGATACTCAATAATTGAATAAATGAGTAAATGGAAATAAATTGAAATTAAGGCTTTCTTTTCAATGAATGAATTTTCCTTCTGTGTGTCCAAAATCCTTCCAGTGATGGGATGCCTTAGAGATGTGCCTGCTATTAGACCGTGTTTTCACAGATTCTTGTCATCAGTTTGGAATGAGAATGAGAATTTCCAGAGGAGTTTCTAGTATATTTTTAAAAGCATTCGTTTTGGCAAGTGACTAAATATCAAAAGAGGATTATCACTGGGTGTACTATATACAGATCCAAAGAAAGGTGGTAGGATTTTGTGTTGTTTTTCTGGGTTAGAATTCAAGTGATATTTTGATCCTATAAATATTGTAAGAATGTGTGTTGAAAGTTGTCATTTTATCATCCCTCCATTGAAACTTTGCTGTCATGGATTGCTTTTTTATTATTTTCAACACATTGGTTGGAAAGTGAATTGTGTTGCCATGAGTTTATATAGTAGTCCTTAAGCTCCTATCTCTTAGTGACTGAGACATTTCTCAGAGAAGCATAGCTCTATCACTACATAGCAGACACAGTAGCTGGACTGGGAACCTGATGAATTAGAAAATATGTATCAGTGTATGTACTTCCTCCCCTAAACAGAAACTTGCCTTTTTCAACAATGTTTTAGATGTTTTTGCATTGTCTACTTAGTTTTTGAAACAATGTGTCTGTCTTCCAGGCAATGCTTTTTTGCAGGATTTACAGATAGACGGTCAGCTGTTAAGTCACTCTTGATTTTTGAAGTCACTATTTTGGATCAACTTTTAAAAATTCAAAACTGTCAGCAGTGTATCGAGAACATTATTTAGTAGAATTCAATGCGGCAGTTTTGCTCAATCTCTTTTTTTAAATTTTGTTTCTGCTTCTCTCCCTATGATTCTAAAATCTTACCTGTCTTTTCTTCCCTCCTGTTTTTCTTTAACCTAAATAGGAAATTCTCGGGTATGCCCTGGCAGATGGATTCATATTTTCATATTCTCTCTCTCTCCCTCTCTCTCTTTCTCCCTCTCCCTCTCTCCCTCTCTCTCTCTCTCTCTCTCTCTGTCTCTCTCTCTCTTCTTGTCTCTCCTTTTCTATCATTCTCTCTCTGTCTTCTCTTCCTCTCCATCTTTCTCTGTCTCTCTCCATGTCTTCCTATGTCTGTCTCCATCTGTCTCTATCTTTCTGTCTCTCCCTCTCTCCTCTTTCTCTCTCTGTCTCCCTCTATTCCTCTTTATTTTTCTCTCTCTCCATCGCTCTTCCTCTCTGTGTCTCTCTCCCTTTCAATATTTTTCTCTTTCTCTGTCTCTGTTTCTGTCGGTCCATCTCTCATTCTCCCTGTCTATTATCTTCCTCTCCCCGCTTCCTTTCTCCATTTTAAGAATAGCTAAGCAATGCCATTCTGCTTGGTATGACTATTTGTAACCTATTTCATGGAAGCAAAGAAGACAGATTTACAAATCTAAAATTATTTTTAAGCCTCATGTGTTTCTCCTTATTTAAATTTCTTCCTCATTGCTCAGAAAGCAGTGCTGATTTTCCTGCCCCACTGGGAATCACTCTATTTTATGATGTGTGAAAAAGAATATGAATTGTAGTGAAAGACCAGTTCAACCCACTTTTGCATGTATGCTCTACACCAGCAGTTATTTTGTTTTCTGAAATATTTCTGAAAAGCATCCTGTAGTAAATACCTTTGGCATTGCGGTACGAAATCTCTTTCTTTCCATCTACTCAACCATGCATGCTATTAGAGTGGAAAGGAAACCATTAACGATCTGTAAACAAAAGGACATGGCAGTATGCCAATGAAACTTTATTTGCTGAAACACATAATGGGGTGTAGTTTACCAACCCCTGACCTACAGCAAGTAGGCCTACAAGATAATTTCCCCTTGTAAAATGAGGTAATGGATACACAATATTCTCTTATTCATAGGGGATTTATTCAAAAGTCCTTAGTAGATACCTGAAATCATCTCTATTACCCAACACTATTTTTATTGTTTTCCTATTTGCCCCATCGTATCAGAGTTAATCTACCCTTCCATGTTTTATACCTTAGTGACAATAGTCTGGCCTTGGATTTATGATCCTCCTGCCTCAGCCTCCCAAATGCCGGAATGATGGTTGTGTACCACTACACCTGACTCCATTGTTAAGTACAATAAGGGTTGCCGGAACACAAACACTGAGACACTGCAAAGTCAATTGATCTGCTGAGATAGCTACTACATGATTACCATGAGGGCAGCATATGCCACATGGATACCCTAGAAAATGAATGTTTTCTATCCTGGGCAAAATGGAATTGGACAGCTCAAATTTTTATCACACTACTCAAAATGGTGTGCAGTTTAAACTTTATGAATTCTTTTATTTCTAGAATTTTTCCATTTAGCATATTTGCAACTTGTTAGACTGTGGGTAACTGAAACCTCAGAAGAAGAGACCAAGGATGCGATGTCCTTCCTACCTTATAGAGTATGTTCTTTTTGTTTTTGTTTGGTTTTTCACACCTGGAGATTTAACCCAGGGCCTTCCACCGAGCTACACCCCTACCCTAAGCTCAAACTCATGATCCTCCTGACTCACCCTCTCAGACTGCTGGGGCTGCAGTTTTGAGGGATCTTGTAAAGATTCAAATAATGATATATGGGGGATCAATTCTAACCACTTTATAAAACATTAGGTCCTGTGGCCTCAGTATATTTTAAGTTTTCCATTTAAAGGACGTGACACCATTGCTTGAATTCATAAAGCATGTTCTTCACAGATACCCATGCCATATCAGCATGTAAAGCAAAAATTCACAGATACTAACAGATCAAGAATCTAGTCTGTTGGTATTTAGCAGGTCTCATTGTGTCTTTATGGGTGATTCCATGAATTCTGGGTTTGCAGTTCTATAACCTTGGAAAACCCTCACGTAGACACTGCCTCCAACTGGGCATGAGTTTCCTTTTTTTTTTTTTTTTTTGTCTTTTTGAGACAGGGTCTTGCTATGCGGTTCAGGCTCGCCTTGAGTTCACTTTGCAGCCCAGGCTGGTCTTGAACTTGCAACGATCCTCCTGGCTCAGCCTCCAAGTCCTGGGATTACAGGAGTGCACCACCATGCCTGGTGAGTTTCCTTTTCTACTAAACAGTTGCTTGTTTATATCTTTCTGAACTCAGGCTGGCATGTGGAGCCTGCTTACAATAGTGTCAGAGTTGGATTAAGATAGCTGGGCGATCAGTTGTATCAAGTCGTGGTAACCATGGGCAATGCAGAGAGTTTGATTTTGAAACACATCTGGCCCTGGAATTTTAATGTCCTCGCCCTCCCCAGTCTTTGAGGATGTAGTGCTGTGAGACAAAAACCAATAAATACACAGCACAGCTCTGAAAGAGAAGACCTGGAGACATTGCCGAAAGGATGAGTTTGGAATCATACAGACGCTCATGGCTGGCTACCATCATGTCGGATACCACCCAGGAGGCCAGAAAGTGGGAATAACTTGCAGGATTAGGTAGAAAACGGCCAGAGAATTTATGGACTGAAATACTTAACATGCATGAGTTGACACTATCAGCAGAACACATGGTGTAAAATGCTTCCAGTTTTAATTGGAGGTTGAAGAATATTTGTTGCTCTGATTATTCCCAGAAATGTAGCTAGAGTCAGCATGCCTGCATGAACGTGCTGTTGGTTGTGAAGTGGCTCATGAGAGCATAAATTAGGAGAAGAGCAGAGCCGGTGGGGTTACAGCGTTGCAGGTTACGGAGGAGGAGCTAGGATCATCACAAGTGTAATCAAGACGTTTGCTAAACTGTGTGTTTCCCCTCGCCATGTATCCAATCGGAATAAGCTAACGAGAGAGAACAGAATTCGGGGGGAGGGGGGAGAAAAGGATTTTCAATTCCTTCAAACAGCAGTCATTAACCCCCTAGTAAATTAGAACACTTTTCAATTTAATGAGCCAAATTGCCCCTCTTTTCATTAAGCTGAACAAGTAGACACGCTCTTCCTTACGGTCATGTGACCTATCTTGAATTCTCTTTGATGAAGCAGACATGAATTTTTACATCGTTGGTGACAGTTTCGGTTGAGTATGAAATGAGATAATTTTGGAAGGTGTCTCTTTCTCTTTTTGTTAGGCATTATCCTATTCCAGAATTCGGCGTTTATATCTAAATTGGGGCTGGGGGGAAGCAAGGGAGCTCTGGGATAAAATTAGATACGATGGCTTTTTTTAAGTTTTTTGGCAAACTTCCTTTTCATAGTTTGTACTCATATGATCTGCTTTCTCGCTCTATAATAAATAGATGTATATATGCAAAATAACACATATATGTAAAATGGCTGTATTGTATATATATATATAGCACATATATGTATATGCTACATACATATATACATATACACATGCACGTGCTTACATACACTTGCTGTATGTATATGTATACTTCTTGGTAGGTCTATATAACAACATTATAATGTGTATTATATTATTTTTAAAATAATGTTAAGCCGGGCGTGGTGGCGCACACCTTTAATCCCAGCACTCAGGAGGCTGAGGTAGGCGGAGCGTTGTGAGTTTGAGGCCGGCTTGGGCTACAACACGAGCGCAAGGCCTGCTGAGTACATAGTGCGACCCTGCCTCAAAAAAACCAGGGCCTGGAGTTTGGCTCGGTGCCTTAAGCACCTGCCCTGCCAGGCGCGAGGTTGTGAGTTCAATCCCCGGTGCCGCAAAAAAAAATAATAATAATAAAATAAAATAAAATAAAATAATGTTAAGCCGGGCATGGTGTCTCATGCCTTTAACCATAGTACTCGGGAGGCCGAGGCAGGAGGATTCTTGTGACTTTGAGACCAGCCTGGGCTACAAAGTGAGTTCAAGGCCAGCCTGAACTGCATAGTGAGACCCTGTCTCAAAAAATAGGGCTGGGGATTTAGCTCAGTGACGTAAGCTCCTGCCTGGCAGGCGTGAGGTTGTGAGTTCGATCCCCGGTACCAAAAATAATAATAAAAATAATAATAATAATAAAATACAAATTGTCTAGACTCATTTCATTTTAATCAAATCTATGTATACTTTCTCCTCTACCAAAATATAATTCTACCGAGAGAAATTTTCTACCTATGTTTTGAACTGACTTTCATTCTCCCTAGAGGAATGGATGTCTAGTCAAGGCATTTGTAAATAATGGATTACCAATCATGTCATGACCAGTGTTGTAAGTTAATAACAAGAAAGAAGGAAAAAGAAGAAAACGATTCATTGTTTTAACTGAGTGGAGGACATTCTCATGGACCCGTTTTTCCTTCCTCACTCCACCGTGGTGCAATTTGATTAAAATAAAATCTGAAGCACTACAATTTTTTAAAATAGCCGTTTTAAAATTGTACATCACCCTGTTCAAACAAAAGTCTGTTTGCAGACTACCCTGGCACATTCTCTTTGCGAGGGCTTCTCAACCAGCACCAGACCTTTCTTTCGTTTGTTTGTGTAACACGTCACCTGGGACATAACTCTCATGGCCGGTCTGACTGGGAAGACTTGGGCTCCATTTCTGTGTGTCGGCATTTACAGCTCCAGCTGTGTCGGTGCCTGCGTGTACCAAGCCTCCTTGTGCTTGGAATATTTAACATGAGGAACATCGTCTCTGTGTTTCTTCCTGTCTATTTGTCACAGTACCGTTGCTTAGATGAAGTGGTCAGGGGCGCCTTTCCCTTGAGTAACCTGTCTCTGGTTCTTTTCCTTCTTCTTCCCTTCCTCCCCCAGCCATCACTGTTCTTTGTGGGTGAGTGAAGAGCGCTGAGCCCCTTCTGAGAAAAGCTTATTCTTCACCCAGCACCTCCCTTTCTTGATGGCTTTAGAACAAAACCCCTGTTCTGTGTACACAGGAGCCACTTTGCAAATAGCAGAATTTCTCGTTCTTCTATTTATTTTTAAATTTGCTGAGGAAAATGACAATTTCTGATTCTTATGAAAATAGGACCTCCTGTGGTTGATTCAGCAGCTCATACTAAAAATAGGACCTCTGCTGGTGGCGGGTGTTTTGTTCAGAGTCAACTGTAAACTTGACTTTCCACTTGGATTACCTAAGAAGTCCCACTCTGATAACTAATAGCTTCTGAGATATGCCCCATGCACGGTACAAATTCAAGTCCATCTTAAGTGACATAATCTAGCTTTTCAACTGTTGGAGAAATCTCCTGATTCTGCCCAGAGTTCATACTACATTGGCGAGTGGTAGGTTTACAAAAACTCGTTTTGCTTCCAAAGTAGCTAGCTCCCCAGTCAGATGAGCCCACAGAAATGGTAATTTAGGAGGACACCCGAGGCATGGGTCTCATTCTGACTGATAAAGCTACTCCACTTCTCTTCACTTGGAAGTTGTGCCGTCAGCGTGTGCTGATGTTGGACTTTCTTTTCCACAGAAGTGGGTGGACGGAGGCCTCACCAACAGCCTCCCCATCTTGCCCGTGGGCCGCACAGTGACCATCTCCCCTTTCTGTGGGCGACTGGACATCTCTCCACAAGACAAAGGGCAGCTGGATTTGTACATGAGCATCACCAATCAGGATATAATGGTGAGCAATGGTATTTGGTGACTTCTGCCAAGTCCTAATCCACTGAAACTCCCCACAGAATTCAATGTGCATCCTACACATTGGAAACTCGTTGATCATTTTATTATACGAGTTGCATTTCTCAGCACCATGTTTCCCAATACTTTGCAACACCGATCATGTGCAGGGACTTGGTTCTGATACACTGTCAGGATGCAGGCTCTTTACAGCCAATCAGCTCTGAATTTGTGTAGCGTTTTTCTTTTCTGTCTTCTTTCTCACATCTGTAAACTCAGTGGAACGTCAGAACAACTTTATTTAGAGAAATGGGAATAATGAAATATATAAACATACTAGAGAGAGAACTAGGGACCCAAATGAACAATGGACATAAAACTGTTGATTCCCTTAGTCTAATCTAGTGGTTGTCAACATATCCCGGAACTATCTGGCAATGTCCAGGGTCATTTTGGGTTGTCACATCTGGCAACCGCTATGGATATCTCATGCAGTGAGGCCAGGGAAACTGCTAAATATGCTGTAGTACCCAGGGCAGCACCCATCTAAACTTCCTGGCCAGAAATGTCAACAGTACCAAGGCTGAGAAACCCCCTCCACTGGTCTTCTGTGTGAAATTCGCTTTTTAATTATTTTCCTACTGACTTTTGGTTATCGCTAATTGTATCTGTAATAAGAAAGCTTAGCCTATGTCTTAGTTACTTTTCTCTCCTTGCTGAGACAAAATACCCAACACCCAAAATGAAGGAAGCAAAAGTATATTTAGCTCACAGTTTGTAGAGGTTTCAGTCCATAATCAGCTGGCTCCAAGGCAGGGTGGCATGGCAGAGGGGCAACAGTTCAAGGCAGCAGAAGACAGCAAAAGGAACAAGAGCAGAAAAGAGGCAGAAGAAGGCTCTTTTCTCCATTGTATTGTAAGTAGGTCTCCACCCTAACCCTAGGTGGGTCCTTTATGCCTACACCATCTCCCTGCCTGCCTCTTGCACAGGCTCAGGAAGTTCAGGAAGTGAGGCCCCTGGCCCCCTGCTGAGTCACTTAAACTTCTAAACTTCTCCAATGGACACAATGGACAACATCCTAGAGCAGTACGGGCAGGTCCTCTACACCCCAGGAGGTGGAACTGTGGAGTTACTCAGCTAAGCTTGCAGACTTCTCAAGTTGACACAGTATATCCACCATTACAGCATACATGCCCAGCTGTGTAGGAATAGCCTCTCTTTGTCCGGACTGTACTATTCTACAGCTTAGATTTTGCCCTTCTCTTGCAGCTGTCCCTGGCAAACCTGGTGAGGCTGAACCAATCCCTCTTCCCACCAAGCAAAAGGAAAATGGAGTCCTTTTATCGATGTGGATTTAATGACACTGTTAAGTTTTTACAGAAAGAAAACTGGTTTGAATAAAATGCCTAAAAGTGGAGCACAGATAGGTTTCAGGCAGCTTTAAAGGGAGGTTTCTAATTAAACCCTTTCTAAAAAAAATCTATCAGGCCTCTGTGTCAATTTATTATTACTCTTTGCAATACATGCATTTTTTGATTTTTTGTGATGCGTAATTACAGTTATATTAGGGAATTGATAAATATGCACATTGCATCTTACTCATTTTTCCTTCCCTTTTCCAATCCCCCATCTTCTCTCCTGTGATATCCAGATGTCCTCCCCAACTCCAAAGGGTCTACCTCTCTGTTTTCTATCATTTCCCTCTTCTTTTGCTCTTTAAATTAGTTATATTGTTGGTTGCTCATATGAGAGAAACTATGATATTTAACTCATGTCTGATTTGTTTCACTTAGCATTATATTCTCAGAGTGTATCCGATTTCCTACAAATGACTCAAATTTATGCTTCTTTATGGTTGAATAGTACTTACTGTGTATGTTTATATTCACCCCATTTTCCTTATCCATTCATGTACTGATGGATATTTATAGGGTGCTTCCAGGATTTAGCTATTATGAGTAATGATGCTATAAACTGATCTATAAGCACGGATCACTGTAATGTGATGACTTTAACTCTTTGGGGCTGCTATCCAGAAGAGGTGTAGTGGGTCCACTAGAGTTTCTATCTTTAGTTTTTTTGTTTGTTTGTTTGTTTGTTTTTGTACCAGGGATTGAATTTACAACCTTAAGCTTGCCTGGTAGGCGCTTAAGCCACTGAGCTAAATCCCCAACCCTATTTTTTGAGACAGGGTCTCACTATGCAGTTCAGGCTGGCCTCAAACTCACTTTGTAGCTCAGGCTGGTCTTGAACTCACAATGATCCTCCTGCCTCAGCCTCCCGAGTGCTGGGATTAAAGGCATGCGCCACCATGCCCGGCTTCTATCTTTAGTTTTTTGAGGAATCTCCACACTTAACTTCCATAGTGATTGCGCTAATTTACATTCCCACCAGCATTTGTTGTTTTTTCAGTTCTTAATGATATTTCTTCTTCCTGAAATAAGTTGGAGTCTTAGTGTTGTTTTCATTTACAATATTTTTAACATGTGAATTACTCCTTCATGTCAAGAAATAGGCGTTTCTGTAGCATTTGACCATGTCACTAATGACAATGCACCCAAGTGATGAGGAATCATTCTGTAGAGAGAAGTCCTCACCTTTGGAGAATTTAGTATCCCCTCTGGGTTCAAGTGTTGAAAATACAGGGCCAACACTGAGGTGTGGTGTGGTTCTGACATGACGCGTGTGTGGGTTTGCATGGCTTAGCCAGATCCTACCACCCCAGCACTGAAGGAATCAGGGTCTCAGCTTGACTCAGGCCACATGGTGGGAAAGGAAGCATTTGAGAAACAGGCCGCATCCTTAAAGATCTGGCTGGACAAAGGTCTGCTTTCCACTGGGACGTATGACCCCTCCTACTGCAACACAGGGTGGATATGGAGAAACCAAGGAGATGCTGAAATTAGGTAGCTTTCCCTCCCACCTGTCCATTCCAAACCCCATCTCCCACCTAAAGAAAGGATCAGGCTGTCTTTCGTACTTGGTCTGTGTCATCCCCCTCATCTCATCGCTGTCTGTGTCAGTCTGTCCCTGTCTCCCTCTCTCTCTCCCTTTGTCTCTTTCTTCTATCTGTCTCTGCAAGGCTGTGCCTCTCTGAGTGTTTAACTATCACTGTATCTACTAGACGCATCTACTCTAGAAACTTTAATTGATCAGATGCTACTGAACACCAGGAACCAAGTAAAACAAATAACCTAGCAGCTAACGACGAAAATCCAAAATGGTCATGTGGCAAATAATTTTTCAGTCTTCATATACTTGCACTTTTTGAATTGTTGTCCTATCCAACAAGTTGGAAAACTTGTGGGTGGGTTTCTACTAATTCACTTACCCTGTCTTAAATCTTAAATCTACTTTTATGGGGCTTTGCCAGCCATGGACTCTTAATTACTAGAAGGCAGTTAAAAACAAACCAATTTAATTATATGCCTTTAATTGTCCTGCATGACTCTTTTTACCCTTTCAAGCCATTCTTTAAATCAATTTTATGGTCTTCAGGAGCCCAAAATGCACAATTTTCAGCATATAAGCACCAATGCTTGCCTCTTTTCTTGGGAGTTCTCTAGAAACTCACCCAACAGTACTGATGGCCCTCGGGGGCATGTACTTTATTTACTCTAGCAAACATGTAGTTAAATCTCAATATGTTGTTTTCATAAGTGCTGTGTCGTGAACGGGTTCTGAGTTCATTGCAATGTCCACTTATCACTGAATGCGTTTTCATTTGCCTAAGATTTTTCACCTTTCCACTTCTATTTTTCATTGTATGTGGATCAAAATGATACAGAATTTCAAAAAAATAGGAAATCAACGCTAGTTAATATATTGCATATTGTTATCTTAAAAGTAGTTCAGATTATAAGATTTAGGCATCAAAAAATGATCAAACGATGAAAGCACAAACTGTTCTTTTTGATGAACTAACAGAGATTAGTAGTATAGTTACCTATCTTGTATATATATGTAAACACACACACACATATATGTATACCTATATACATATAATCTTTTCCCTTTCTTTTCTCTTTTAGCCTACCCCAGTTGTTGCTTCTGTTTGAGCACTTTCTTTCCCTTTCATTTTCTTATTTACTCTTTCAGTTTATTCTTGTTTTTGTTTTTTTACACTAGGGAGATAATACAATATTTACACATGCAAGTCTGATTTATTTCACTTATGATAGGACAAAAAGGAATCTTACTCTCTTTGACTTTAGATTTTGTTCTTTCTATCAGTCTTGTTTGCAGTACATCAGGCTGACATCCTCTGTGTGGAGCTGGTGTGTGTACATATCACATCTTCATTCCTCTTCACCCCCTTTCCCTCCCCTTCCTCCTTCCCCCCTCCATCATGGGACCCCCTTCCCTTTGAGAATGACCTCCCCACTTCCCATCACCTATCTTTTATTTTGCTTTGTATTTATAATTCGTGTTTCTCACATATGAGAAACTGTGTGATTTTTAAGTGTCTCTGATTTATTTCACTTAACATTATCATGAACTGTGCTGCTATAAACAGAGGTATGCATGAATCATGGTTATTTGATGTCTTTTAACTCTTTCAGGAAGATACCTGAGATTCCATCTTTTCCCAGAAAGAATGGCCACACCAAGACTAATAATGAATGCTGGAGAGACTGTGTGTCAAAGGAACCCTTCTGTATTGTTGGTGGGAATGTAAACTGGTACAACCACTATGGAAATCACTATGGAGTTTCCTTAAAAAATTAAAACTAGAGGGCTGGGGATATAGCTCAGCGGCATAAGCATCAGCCTGGCAAGTACAAGGTCCTGAGTTTGATCCTGGTTACAAAAAAAAAACCAAAAAAACCAACAACAACAACAACAAAATACGAGAAAAAACTGAAACTAGAAATTCCATATGAGCCAGCTATTCCCTTTCTATGTATCTTCCTGAAAGAGTGTCTTTGACTTTAAAATTAAATTTTCATTTTTCCAGTGCTGGAGATTGAACCCAGGGCCTTATGCATGGCGAGGCACGTGCTTGAGGATTTTGTAACCCACTACACAGCTTTGACCACTGGGTTCCTTTTTATAAAAAAAACCATTGTACAGTAGTTAATAGACAAGCCTGTAGCCCTTTCTCTGATGACCCGCAAAGATGCCACACTTCCCTGGAGAGCTGTCGTGAGCTTTGTGGGGAGACCAGCCAAGAAGCACATGCTGTTACCCTTTGCTGTAGCGTGTGCCTCCACCTCCTGGGTAACAGAAAGCAGGACCTGGCCTACTAACAGGATCAAAATTTCACAGCACGCTAGAACCTGTACCTAGAAACTCACGCGAGGCTTTCTGACCCGGATACTAACATGTTTGCAGGTAGCTGAAGCTTCTTGCTATAAGTTCCCTGTTCCCTGTTGGGGAGATGTCCCAATGTTTTTAGATCTGTCATTTAGAATGTCATTCATCATCCTTTTCCTTTTCTCAGCAGCGCCCTTTGTGCTTGTGGGAACCCACTGCTTCCACCGACAATTAGGAGAAATAGATTTGGTTTTGAAGTCCAATGATGCTTTAAGGAACAAGCAGTATTTCAAACAAAGGAGGAAAAGACGCCTGTGTGGTTCTCATTCATAAGAAAAGCTGCTGCCGTGTGTGAATCCAGGAAGCTCACAAAGACGTATTCCCACGGCTCTGAGCACTGAATTACCACTCCACGCAAGCGTGAGGTCTAAATGTGCACCAAGTCAGCCGCCTGCTTGTAGAAAGTTTCTGATAAGCGAATCAGATAAATGCAATTACAGAAAATCCCTCTCTGCAGAAACACTAATCATAGGGAGTTCTTGGATTCCATCCGGTACTTTTATAGTGGAGGAGCCAGTGACACAGAGAAGTTCGGTGTTTCAGGATTTTTCCTGCCTAAGATGTGTCTTCACCATGGTGAAACACAATTGCAAGCGGAAATAATTGTCTCCACCACTAAAAGCTGAACGAAAAGCAATTATGGCAGTTCAGGAAAAGTGAGCTGATTTTCGAACAATTATTATGTGCAGATTGAAAGACGCACTGGGCTGAATGTATCACATAGTTCTCAGCTCTGTACTTAATTTTATCTTATTTCAAAGCTTTGCTTGATATATATATATATATATATATATATATATATATATATATATATGTATTCGTATTCATGGATATTTCCTGACTCACTGTTATTTCCCCAGCTTTGGACTGACATAAGAAAAGGGGAAATACGATTTTTTTTCTATGCTATCAAAAGCATGTCGTATAGGCCCTCATGCACAATTTATAATAATATCGTATCTACCTTAATCTTGGGGTCAGTGTCAATTTGTCAACACATGAATATAAACAGACCTACTTAGGTGTGTATGACGTATGTGCCGGCACCTACGAACACACCTAAAATACAACTGGTCTTACTATGTTGCTTTTTGCTGTGTGCTTATGACATCATTCCCCCGTGTCTACAAATGTTCTGCAGTGTTTCTGCTGTCCCCATCTCATCTGTGGGTAGACTAAGTCCCTGGATCCCATCCAAATCATATAATATAAGGTCTCACTCACTGGGTTTGTGGGACTTGCCAGTGTGAGACTTTCCGCTGTAGGCAGCTTCGTGGCCATTCAGATGGCTATAACGACCTCTTCATGAACTTTCACTCAGACAGCTGCTCTTGAGCCATACAGGAAGTCAGCAAGGGGTGTTTCTGGGTTCCTACCCTCATGGGAGCTTCCAAGGAAGCTCAAGAGGGATTCTGGGGTGAGCTCTTTTTGTGCCAAAGAGAAGAGCTTGTATGTATTTAAGATTTCTGTGTGTGATGTTGGGGAACAGCCCCAGGGCTTCCCACACAAGGCAGGTGCTCTACCACTGAGCTACACCCCTACCACCAGCTCTGCAGCAGCCCACACTTGAGCCCACCCCAAGACCTGCTTAGGCTCTTGCCGCCCAAGGCAGCAGCGGGCAGTGCAGCCTCGAAGGAACCCTGCTTCCAGGGAATCCTGATCCTGGGTCCAGCATCCATGGAAGGACATAGTGTTCCAGGGACTCATGAGGCACCAGGCACAGGTCAACCATGGGACAGCTGCATGCCCCAGGGACATGAGGGCCCCTTCAGGCCCAGGTTACACCCCAAAACAGGAGGACAACCCCACGCACCTCAAGTGGAACTGCTCCCCACAGGATGCTGGCAACTCCAGCCTTGCTTCTGGCCTTGCTGTGGTGGCCCAGGGACCCAGCTCTGGTTGGAGGGGCCCAGCCTGTGCCTCCGCCTTTGGGCCTCATCTTCAGAGGACGCAGCTCAGGAGCGGGGTCTGCAGCTGGCTCTTGACAGAAGGGCGGGGCATTTCCTTCTTTCTAAAGCCAGCAAAATACATTAGGATCCTTCCTCTTTTCACTCTCTTTCATTTCTCCCTTTCTTCTTTTTATCCTTCTCTCTTTCCTTCTTCCCTTCCTTCTTTCTCTCTTTCTTGCTTTCTGTTTCTCCTTCTTCATCTCTCTCCCTCTCCCTTCCTCTCTCTTCTTCCCCTTCCTCCTCCTCCCCCTTCCCTTCCCACTTCCCCTCCCCCTCCCTCTCCCTCTCTTTCTCCCTTTTCCTCTGTCTCCCTCTCTCCAGATCTGAGATTCATCCCAGGGCCTTCTCCAGGAAATATACCTCTGCCCTGCCCATTTTGCTGTTGTTAGCTCCATCAACAGAGTAACTAAACTAAGTCACTCTGATAGCTGGGTGGCTTTCTCCTTGCCTTCCTCCTGCCTCCCCTGTCCAGTACATGGGCCTGGAGAGAGAAGCAAGGTCTTGTCACCTGGCTGACGTGGTGCTTCTCAAGACACAAAGACCCTGCTAGGCATTCTCAATCCCCAGAATTTAGAATTTGAGTAAGTCACAGAAGGAGTGTTTTGGAGCCTTGTGGTCCAGGTGATGAGGAAGCCCCCTGTGCATTTCGGTTGGGCTCTTTACCTCTTTCTGCTCTGCATCTCAGCTATTTCTCCAGGAAGCAGCTTTAAAAATAAAGCTCTGTCTCTCTCTGTCTCTGTCTCTGTCTCTGATCGTCACCCACCCTCTGTGTGTGTGTGTGTGTGTGTGTGTGTGTGTGTGTGTCTGTGTGTGGTGGTGGTGGTCTCTATGCGTGTATTTTATCTGGAGGAACATTTGGATTTCAAAAGGATCACAGCGATAATACAGAGTGGCCGTGTATTCCCATCTGGGGAGATCTGTCCACTCACCGCTCCCGATGATGTTTTATACATGGAGCAGAGGGAGGATAGAGGAAGTCTAAGGGTAGAAAGAAGGATACAAAGCGGAGACATAATTGGAAATGGAGAGAAACTTTAAGGGCGTTGAATTCCATACATAAACTGGTAGAAAGCTAATGTCCAGCAAGGGCTCCAGACACAGCCCTAGGTGCGGGTTAACCCGACAGATCAATGTATGACACTACATAAACAAAAGAACAACGAATGCTTCTGCCTATACACATACCCGATATATGTACTGTGAAAGACCACGAAAGGAAAATAACATGAAATAAAACAGAAAGTAAAAACTAAGTTGTGCTGACAGTATTTGTAGGCCAGAAAAGAAGGGGGGAGGAGACTTGAGAGGATGAGAGAGGGGACCAAAGAAAGAAGAGGGGGGTGCTAAAAGGAAACTGATGAGGGAAACAGATATTGAGTCCATTTGATGGCCTGATTGAGAATCTAGTCCAGGAAGCCCTATGGAAGAACCCTTGGAACCTGATACGACCTGCTTAAATGCTACAGTATTAAAACCAGGAACACAAAGCTGTATGCTCTTACCAGCATCCTCTTGCCAACACCAGGGGAGGAGGGAAAAAAAGGAATAAAGAACCAACCTACTCCAAATTTGACTAAGTCTGAATTAGACCAGCTTTCTCAGTTGCTTCACTTCAGGGATGGGAAGTCCTGTGGCTCGCGCCTGGCCTGAGCTCCCCTCCTGTGCTGTTGTGGCCGGGAATTTGGGTGGTCCCACAGTGATCAAATTGGTTCCCCACAAATGACTTAAACTCTCCAAGGTCTGTGAGCCAAGGCCTGAATGTGCCATTCTGTCCCCAGGCAGAACTCTGCAGACTTCCAGTTTACGCTTCTGTGCACAGGGCACTACCCACTCTCACCCTTTCAAATCTCCTATTTTAGGTCTGAGCACCATGAAGTGAACCAGAGGGGCTTTGGGTGCCCCAGGGCCCAGCTGTGCAGGGGTCTCTGCAGGGGCTCCCCAAACTCCTCCCCACCATGATGCCCTGTGTCTACATTCCTTTGCTTCTGCACCAGAACTGCAGCTGTTTGTTGCTCTGTCAGCACCCTGGGAGTTTCTCCCAACCCAGGGTTCTATCTTCTAGGATCTGTGGGGTGAGTTGCTCTTCTGCGGTGCTGATTTTAGTTTCCTGTGTCACGGCCCTGTTTTTCCATGGCCTGCACTAATTATTAGGGCTGGCAGCCCGCCGCTCCGCACCTCATGGTGGTCGTTGCATCTTGGTGTTATAAAAAGTGTTCCACACTGGAACAAAGACAGTTACTTGACTTTCTGCCCCAGTGCCGCTGGAGTCCACTTCCCGCTTGTTGCATTGAGGCCGAAGAGGGGAATATTTTTTTAGTTTTAAAAAGAATAAAATGGAAGTTCAAAATGAGATAATAGGAGAGTAGCAATAATTCATATAAGGTATATTGTTATCCAGAGTAGTTACTCAGGGTACAAGATACAGGCATGAGATATTGCCCAAACAATATTAGTACAAACCTTTCTTTTCAATGACACTGTCATATATATATATATATATATTTTTTTCCTTTTCCCTTCCTTCCATTCTCCCATCACAGTTTCTCATTTCTTTTGAAAAGTTTCTTGCCAGTTCATAATATGTATTGGACATTTGGGACCTATTTGCTCATTCAGCTTCTTATACTAGGGTGGCTATATGATGCTGACGCAAGTGAGTTTGATTTACTTCACTTATGAGTGTGGTCTTGAGTTACAACCATTTACCTATGAAAGTCTCAAGTTTATCCCTCTTTATGACACAGTAGTATTCCATTATATATATATGTGTATATATATATATATATATATATATATCCACCTTTTTTAATCCATTCATCAATTGATGGGGATTTGGGTTATTCCCAAGATTTAACTATTACCTATTTGCTGCAATAAACATGAATGCACATATATCTGTTTCTAATTCTTTTGGGAAGATACTGAGAAGGGAAATAGCTGGGTTGAATGGGAACTCCAATCTTAGTTTACTGAGGAATCCCCACACTGACTTCCACAGTGGTTGCACCAGTCTGTACTCCCACCAACAGAGGAGAAGGATTACTTTTTCCCCACAGCCCCACCAGCATTTGTTATTGGTTGATTTTGTGATGATAGCCATTCTTTTGGGAGTAAGATGGAATCTCGGTGTTGTTTTAATTTGCATCTCTTGAATTACCAACGATGTTAAACATTTTTTTATATATTCATTTGCCATTTGTATTTCTTTGTCTGAGGTGCCCATTTTTGGATTGGGTCTTTGAATTTGGAGGCCCTGCTCTTTTTCGATTCTTTATATGCTCTGGTAATAAGTCCTTTGTCTGATGAACACCTGGCTATAAGTTTTCCCCAATCTATGGGTTGTCTTTTCATTCTGTTGGACAACTGTCTATCATTTTTTCCCCAACCTGTGAGTTGTCTTTTCACTCTATTGGTGATTTCTTTTGTGCAAAAGCTTTTCATAAAGTGAGATCCTATTTGCTGATTCTTTGTGGTATTTCCCATGCGGTCTGGATTTTGTTCATGAAGTCTCTGCCTACACCTATGTCTTCAAGATTTCTACCTATATTACCTTCCAGGAGATTTAGGGTTTCTGTTTTAAGATGTTGGTTATTGATCCATTTTCACTTTAGTTTAGTGCTTGGTGATAGGCATGGATATAGTTTTAGTCTTTGGCATGTGGAAATCCAGCTTTTCCAGCACCATTTATTAAAGAGACTATCTTTCTTCCAGTAAACATGTTTGGCCATTCTGGAACATGGCACTCTGTGGCTTTCTCCTCAAAGCAAAGTCTTTCCCTTTTGCAGTTTTGAGGCTGCAAATGGTGAAGACTCGCTGCTTTTTGTGATGCCCTCAGGCCATCTTTTATATTCTCCTGTTCTTTCTCAGCAATTAAGATCTCTTCAACTCTATCTTTGCAGTCTACAGCTTTACTGGAGTTTCCTTTCTTGCCAAACTCACAACACTTTAAATTATCCTGCTGTGCTCTTTGTTCTTGTTGCCTATTATGGATTAAAAACTGGTGGTCAACAGCACCAGCTGAATTAATTCAGCTGGTGTTGAGTAAAGATTCTTCACATGAATAAAGTTGCCAGCATAAATAGAGATGTGGAGAAGAAGAGCGAGGCGTTGTGGGTTCTTTCAAGAGTTGCTGTTTGGAGCCAATGGTTCTCCCGGAGGTGCATGTCATGCTGGCTTCCTCAATATGGATTTGGCCATTATCATTGGAGGAGCTTGGGAACTCATCAATGAGAGTGGCTGTGGTTCACCTTGGGGGAGCTCTACTCCTCACATTGTGCATCGCTTCCTGGCTCCAGAGGGGAAGCTGTGTGCTGAAGAAGCTTGTCACGCTGGGCTTCCTGACCTGTGCTCGACTGTTCTCATCATTGGAGGAGCATGGGACCTCGATGCCGCTGAGGATGGCTGTGGTGCTCTTCAGGGCAGGCCCGTTCCTTATTTTGAGTGTGACTTCTCAGCTCCCATGTAGAACCCTCAACCCACTGCACAGCTCCTTCACCCCACTGGCATAGACTTTCTAGTTCCACTGCTGACCTTTGGCCTTCCTGGCACAGAACCGTAAATAGAGTGGCGTGAGTCCTTATTGTGGGCTCTTAGATTTCCAGTTGGATTTGTGGGAGGCATTGTCATGTGTTTTGGGCCTTTAGCTGGACTCTTGCATGACCTTGCTGTGGAATCCAGGCCATTGCCTGAATATCCTGGGTCTTAGTGTTGTGGACAGATTTTCCCGCACTTTCTTGTGTATAACTCTGGGTGACTATTATAAAACAGTATTACAAACACTGTGTCCTGTATGCAGTTGTTCTCCCTGTAACCCCTGACTACAACAATTCCCAATATAGATCTGACTAAAAACTTCCAACAGCAACCATGCCACAGCCTCAACATTTCACTGCCTTAAAATTTCTTCTGCCAGGTTAGTCTGCCGCCCTCAATCTCAGTTGTAGGCAAAGTCTCTGAACAGGAGCAAAATGCAGACAAACTTTTTGCCAAACCATAACACACATTGTCTGAAGTTTAGCAGCCAATGCAGTTCATGTTAGACCCAGCAGAAACCTGATCTTTACTGGTTTTCTGGTCTTCTGAGCTCTGATCAGAATCTTCCATGCAGAACAGCTTAAGGCATTCCTGCTCTAGTATTTCAGGAGACATCTCCAAACTCCTCTCACAGGCCATTCCCAAAGGCTCTTGAGCCACATGGTCAGGTACAATCACAGCATGACCTCACTTCTCTGGCACCAAATTCTGTCTTGGTAACTTTTCTGATTGTCGAGATAAAATAAGTGACACCCAAAATTAAGAAAGGAAAGATTTATTTAGCTCACAGTTTGTGGAGGTTTCAGTCCATAATCAGCTGGCTCCAAGGCAGGGTGGCATGGCTGAGGGGCAACAGTTCGTGACAGCAGAAGACAGCAAAAGCAACAAGAACAAAAGAGGGAGAACAAACCTCTTTCTCTCCCTTGTATTGTATGCAGGATACTGGTGGGTGTAACACTCAAACCATCTCCCTGCCCTCCTCTTGCACAGGCTCAGGATATTTGCAAGTGAGGACCCTGGTACCCTGCTGCATTACTTAGTTAAGCTTCTAGACTTCTCAAGTTGATACAATGTATCATCAGTAAGAATGGCTTTTATCAGTTTGAAGTAAAGACCATCTATTGCAATTTTCTGTAGTTTTTTTTTTTTTTTTCGTGAATGGGTGTTGGATTTTGTCAAATGCTTTTTCTTCACCTGTTGAGAAGATTATGTGATTTTTGTCTTTGGTTCTGTTAATATGGTGTATTACATTTATCGGTTTGAGTATGTTGAACCATCCCTGTATCCCTATAATGAATTCTATTTGGTCACGGTGTATAATCTGCTTGATGATTTTTTGCATTCTGCTTGCCAATGTCTTATTGAAGATTTTTGCATCTATGTTCATTAGGGAGATTGGCCTGTGGTTTTCTTTTTTGGTCGGGTCCTTGTATGGTTTTGGAATCAGGGTAATACTTTCTTCCAGAAATGATTTTGGAAGTGTTCTTCCTCTTTCAATTTCCTTAAAGAGTTTTGGCATTAGTGGTATTATTTCTTCTCTAAGTTTCTTGTAGAATTCAACAGTGAGTCCATCAGGACTAGGGCTTTTCTTTGTTGGTAAATATCTAAGTACATTTTCAATCTCATTGACTGATATAGGGTTATTTAGAACTTTTCAATCTTCTTGATTTAGTTTTGGTAATTCAGTGATGTCTAGGAATCTGTCCATTTCTGTGTTTTCTGTCTTATTAGAGTACAGGTTCTCAAACTAGGTATTGATGATCTTCTGGATTTCTGTAAGATCCATTGTGATTTCCCCTGAAAGAGTGGGATTTTATTTTATTTTATTTTATTATTTATTTATTTTTTTAATTTTTTTTGTGGCACTGGGGATCGAACTCACAGCCTCACACCTGCCAGACAGGTGCTTAAGCCAGTGAGCCAAACTCCCAGCCCTAGTTTTTTGAGGCAGGGTTGCACTATGTAGCTCAGGTTGGCCTTGTGCTCACATTGTAGCCCAAGCGGGCCTCTAACTCACAATGCTCCTCCTACCTCAGCCTCCCGAGTGCTGGGATTAAAGATGTGTGCCACCATACCTGACTAAGAGTGGGATTTTATGATGGCTTCCTGATCTGATGCTGCCCAAATCTGGGGGTCTTGGGGGGACTACATGGGAATTATTCCTTCTGTCCCTATTCATTGGTCGTTGTCAGATCTGTCTTTACCAGGTGTTTCGCTACCCTGAGTCAGAACCGGCACTCGGGAAAATGTTCTCTTTCTTTTTACAGCTGTGTAGGAGAGGGAAGATCTCTGTTCCTCTCTGAGCCCCCACTCTTTCAGTGCCAGGATGCGCTGTTTTGGTTAGAGTACTTATCCTTCTGATCACCAGTATTTCACCTGGTTACTGTCTCTCTTGGGATGTGATCCCATCATTCTCAGTATACCCACGCAGTCACATATCTGTTGCTTTTGCATGTATAACCTGGACCATCGGTTCATGAGTCCATGCTACCTCTAGTTCACCATCTTCCCCTGGGCCTCAGTGAGTAGTTTTTGAAAGAAATTTATTGACCGTGTCTGTCTTAATCAACTTTTACACCTTCCCTTGACTTTTCAATTGATTGGGCTGTCATATTTTAAATTTTGTAAGCCTTCCTTAATATTCTCCCAATTACCTGGGTTATGCACTACATCTCTGGCAGATGTTTTTTATGTGCTTTATTTCTTGGACTTCTTTTGGATTAATTTCCTTTTCCAAAATACATTCTACATTGTTGTAGGTGCACATGTATTCTTATTACACTTACTGCCTTATATTTTCAGTTATGATTTGGAGATTCTCTTGGATGCTCCAAATAGACTGATATATATATGTGTATATATATATATATATACACATATATATATACATATATATACATATATATATATATATATATATATATGGTTTTTTTTTTTTTTTGCAGCACTGGGGATCGAACTCACAACCTCACGCCTGTCACACAGGCGCTTAAGCCACTGAGCCAAACTCCCAGCCCTTGTTTTTTGAGGCAGGGTCACACTATGTAGCTCAGGTTGGCTTCGTGCTCACATTATAGACCAAGCCGGCCTCAAACTCACAACGCTCCACCTACCTCAGCCTCCTGAGTGCTGGGATTAAAGGCGTGCGCCACCACATCTGGTTTAGACTATTATATATTGACTATTAGTTATAAAAACTTTGTTTTCAGTGACTATACTGCTTCAATCTCTTCTTTCCTACATCCAAAATTTCAGGTTATACACAAACAATAAATTTTCCTTGTCTAGTTCCTGGGTTAAAGGAACTGTTCCAGAACTTTGTGGTTACAATATTGAATGCTTACCTTAAATTACACAATGTTTTCCAAGTTAATGAAGTTCTTTTTTAGGTTTATTTAGAATTATTTGATTCTTTTAACATGAAAGAATGATATGCTTTGCATTTTATGTGTGTAGCAGTGGTTCCTTTCTTATTCTGTGAGTGCAATACATTACAAAGAAATGTACACACACCTATGGGGTAATGAATACATGATGAATGTGTCTTTTTAAACAAATTGTCAGTTAAAGACACATTGCCAAGAAGGGTGGGATGGCTATATCTGAAGTGAAGGGGAGTGTTTCAAGGGAGGTTAATGGCAATGTGTCTTGTCGTATTATTTATTTGAATATATATATATATATTCAAATATATATCAATAATCACCTTCTTGGTTATGATGTCTGCCTGCCCACTTTTCAATCATCAGATAATGACAATTCAAATATAAATTTTTATATCTGGGTGTCTATATGAATTAACTAATGAAAGATAAAAAAGCATTTATCAAACAAACTAATTTGATAAATGTCAATTTGCATGCCTAATAAAATGGCTCCACTCAATTAAGAATAAAAAGTAATTTCAACAAAATGCGATTCAAAAGATCACTTCCAGACAAACAGCAGGGCGTATTCCTAGTAATAAGGCACGAACAACATTTTCACTACAGCAAGAGTAAGGCAAATACATTTGACACCTTGCTTCCATGCAGATTGCTCTGCAAGCTTGCTTATGGTTGAGGTCTAAACTGTCACCCCAAAGTCTCATGAATTTGGAAGGTGACTGGACCATGGAGTTCACAGTGGAATGTATGCTTGTGGGGGTCTGGGTGGAGGTGGTCACTGGGGGCATCATTAGGAAGGGTGGATTCACATCTCGGGCTCTGTCCTTCTCTCTCTCTTGGATGAACAGCAGCCCATTACCAGGCCTTTTCAGCCTTCTGTTCTTGCATTGACGCCAGATGACTTTGGACTGAACCCACTGGAAACTGTAAACCAAACAGACCTCTCCTCTTTTCAGTGGTGGGTATTGGGAATTTTGGCCCAGTGATAGGAATGTGACAGATATATAAACCTCTAGGAAAGGCACCGTTGAAAATAAAGGCTAAACAATTAGAATTAATAGCGAAGTAATTATCGTTTGCAAGTTGTTGCTAGCATTGTGCATATGACTCACCAAACCACGTCTCAAGAACTGAGGAGTAAATGAATTAGGGAGACAAGCAAAAGAGCTCATTAAAATGTCTATGGAAATATTTGAAGATTAACAATATACCTATATGGAAGAGTGGCAAAATTCATCCAGAATAGCAAAACATCTTAGAAACTGCAAAACATAAAAAATGCATTTAACCTATTTATGTGATACCATACACAGAACATCACTGAATGAGTAGATTAAATTCTGTATAGTGTTTCACCTCCTCTTGTTAAACTATAAATTTTACAAATATCCCATAACAGGTTAAAGCTCATATGGCAAAATCAATGGTCAATAAAAGAGAAGAAAAGTTAAATAACTTCTTCACCTTCTTAATTTCATCAGGGAAATTTTCTCATAGGGACTTTTGTCTATTTTTCTGTAGAGACATTGTTAGAAGAAGAGTGAAGAAATGTTTCTTTTAACTTTTACTTTTAAAAGTCGATGTATTTATGGATAGAGTGTTGATCATTTGATATATATTTGACATGCAATTATCAGATCACATTAATTATCATTTTCATATATATATGAATTTTATATATATATATATATATATATATATATATATATATAGTTTCTTTGTGTTGGGTTACTTTATTTCCACTGCTTAAAATTTGTCCATAAAATGGAGTACAGTTCTCAGTTTTTCCAATGCATTGACTCATATATATGTAGGTTGTTAGGTAACATTTTGCATGTTGAAAACATGGCTACTTCATTATTTTCCCAGTTATCAAACTGAGTATTTGTAGAACTTAAGTAAACAATTACTGCACTAATCCTAATTCAGTTTTTTTTTTCTGTTGATTACAAACTTGTATCATCAGAAAGTTTGTGGTCAAAACTTTTTGTTGCATAGAAAAGAAACTCAGATCAACTTACTTTAAGTCACAGAGAGATAAAGGAAAGAGGAAAGAATTACTCTTACCTATGCTGCTATAGTCCAGGACTCTCTGGCAAACCTGGCTACGGCAGCTAAAATGAAAATGCATGTATCTCCTCTCTGTAGACAGGTCATTCACAAATGGCCAATAAGACAGCTGCTCTTTGAGGAAAGCTGTATTCTCCTGTACTAGCACTTACAGGGCATAGTGGGTATTTGGGGTTTTGTTTTTTTCATTTGTTTCTAAAGCATTCCTAATGACAACATCTAAGGGAGAACTCTGATTGGGCATCAAAGAGTCCTCTGCATAGGGGCTGATATTCTCACAGCTCCATTTTGGAGCACATGTTCAATTCTTTGGCCTGAGATTTCCCATGTGTTCCAACAACATAAACAAAACAGCAAATATTTTAAATCTTTTTACAACTTTGCTTTTCTAAGACAGAGCACCATGTTATCCAATACTGCTGTTGGAAGAATATCTCTTCCCTGAAACTGTAATTGTCCAGTTTTATTGTGAGTAGTGTCCTGTGTAGAATTTAACAGGTTTTGACAATAAGATAGTGATGGAAAAATCTACTGAATATCGTGATGCCACAGAGACTTAGTGAGAGCCAGATGCTTGGAGTGATGTACTCAAAAACCAAACAGCAATGACTCAAGGAGTGGAAAGAGGTGGAAATGTATAGCAAATACTTTAATCCAGAGTTTTAAATGGTAGCACATGGGGAAAATATTAATAATTTATTGAATAATGACTTGTTAGAAACTTCCATTTCAAATAGTGGTCCATGGACCAATCTCAGTGCATCCCATGGATGCGTATAATCCATGCAGACTATCAGGCTCTATGCCAAATTTATGGAATGCAACCTGCATCTTAACTATAACCTGAAGTGGTTCACATGCATATCAAGTTTTGAGAAGCACTGTGTAGGCAGGGGTTTCTATAGTGCTAGGAACACAAACTTATTTCCAGGAGGTTATGAAGTGACGGATGACACATATAGTATTGCTGCATCTTACTGACAATCTCTCTCCAAGAAATTTAATAATAAAGAGATGCAGAGAGGACAGGATACTTGACAGTCAGAGGTGTGGATAGATGTTATTGTTGGTTGAGAACAGCAGGAAGATGAAGAAAGAAGAGTGAGGTATGTTTGACAGCAAATAAGAAAGTGTGTGAGCAGAAGGGAAAAAGAACAGAAAGGAAGACCACTCATTGCCCAAGTTTTTGGAATATGTCAAGTCCAAAGCACAGGTGGAAGACTGGCAAACTCTTGAGAACGAAGAGCTTGGGAACAGAGAGCATTTGGCAATCACACAAGTAGGTGTGGGGGGTCAGAAGAAGGGGAAACCCATGTTGGTTTTCATCTTGGACTAAAAGGTGAGTCGTCTAAGTTTGAACAGCTTTCTCAAAGCTGTTGGTCTCCCAGAAGAAGGTTGAGGAGCCAGCCAAGTTCATTCATTTTGAGTATTAGTGGAACCTGAAATCATCTCTATGGCTCTCGACCACAATTACATAGCCTGCAGATGGAATCAGAAAATAAGGGCCTGAGGTATAGCTCAGTGGCACAGTGCCTGCCAGGCAAGTGCAAGGTCATGAGTTTGATCCCTGGTATTGAAAAAAAAAAAAGCACAAAGTATAAGATCTGAGGTAGTGAGAGCAAGGCACATGGGGAGTTGGATGGCTATAGACTAAAGGGAACAAAGCACAGATTATAGCGGCTGTGGGTCTTGAGGTCTGACATTGTCAATGAAAGAGATGAGGAAAGAAATGAGGAGGGGGTTGGCCCAGGTTGGCCAACCAACTACAATTGCAAGATTATTTTCTTTCTGACATAGAATTGCATGAAAAATTTAGTACATACAACAGTGGTGTTTTACAACCAGACTTGTAAACTCATTAGAGAAAATCGCTTTATTTTTTCCTGATAATAGAAAATGTATGTCCCGACCCTACCACCACTTGAGGAAGACTGCTATTAATAAGTGACAAAATGTTCAGCAGTAACTTATTTTAATGATCATTAATTATAATATCTGCCATTAAACTATACATGGTAGAATCACTTTAAGGGTTTCCTTAATAATTGAAGTCATTATAAAATAGTTTATATGCTTTATTTTTATCATACTCAAATTTTACGAAAATCTTAAGTTTTTGAATTCTTGCCAATGGATTCTAGTACTTTTAAAAGAGCCAGTAGCAATATTCTTACTGGTAAATTCACTACCCTACTTTCCCCACTGAGCTAAATTTTATTTCTTCTCTCTCCTGCTTAAATATCACACTGCCCCAATTCTTTTCAGAATCAGCCTATAACCTTGTTTTCCAGAATACATAAAGCAAATACCTTGGGATTCCCATCATGGTCTCATAATCAATTTATCCATCTTTCTAGAGACACTTCCATTTTCCTATTCTTTCCTCCAGTTAAAACACAGAGAATGTCTCCATGTCTCATAGCCCAAATTTACATGTTCATAGTTAACCCTGGTCCTCTTACCTTTGGGTCCTTATCTTACCACTTCTTCTTTTCTGCATCATCAGTCTCTCTCTCTCTCTAATATCCTTTCCATCACCAGCACACATCAATATCTTCCTTCCTTCTTTCCTATCTTCCCTCTCTCTCTCCCTTCCTTCTTTTCTTTCTTTCTTTCTTTCTTTCTTTCTTTCTTTCTTTCTTTCTTTCTTCCTTTCTTTCTTTCTTTCCAATACTGGGGATTGAACCCAGGATGTTTAAACTGAGCTACATTCCCACCCCTTTTAATGTTTTACCTTTGAGGGTCTTTCCCTGGCTGGTCTCAAACTTGTGATCCTCTTGCTACATCCATCATAGATAGCTCTGGGATTCCAGGCATGCATCACTGTGCCCTGTTTTATCTTACTCTTTTACCTGCTTAATGACATTACATATTTTCCTTTCAGGCAAAATATCTATTAAGACTTAATCTTACCAGTAGCCAATAAACACTTTTATAGAATGACCTGCTTTGCTTTCTATTACAGTACTTGTTTTAAAGTGATTATGTCGTTTTTTACAGGATCTCTCCATGTTTCAGTGGGCATTGTAACTTTCGTTTCATTTCTCTTTCATCAACAGGCATTTCTAGAGTTTAATTTCTCCTAGCTATTAGCAATGTCAAACATGTTTTTGCATCTTCTTTTTAATGTTCATATATTCTTTAATATCCCCAAAGTGGTGTTTATGTGCATGAACACCACTATTTTTACTTTGATACCCAATTCATTTATATTTACATAGCATTTTCCCAAATAGCCATATTTTATTTATGTAACTAATAAACCAAAAGCTTGTTAATTTAACAAATTAGATTTCCATAGACATTTAAGCATTGATTACACACCTAATCAAATTCCTCTAATCATTTCCTTAAACTTGCAGTTTAATATGCCTGATTTTCTAAATGCCCTAAGCATTATACAAAGCCAATAGAACAACCACATGTACTATAGCAGTTGCTGAAAGCTGTATTGGTTCACTTGGGTGAATGGGGTGAAAAGGGCTAAACCACTACATTTAATTATTTAATTGTTATTTATTTATGGGTGCTTAATTATTATTTATTTTCCTGTTTTCTCATTCATTTTTAAAGTTGCTCTTCATGTATTTCATCAATTTTTGCCAATTTCACACATGTCCATAATTTCAGTCATCTTGCACAGCCCCAAGACAAAGAAAGAAAAGAACTTTCTAGACTCCTCAAGGTGGTTCAACCTCTGGTTTGTGCATCAGCTTACACATAGCTTATGTCACAATTTTCTGCACAGTGATTGGATTGGAGTTGGTTATGCAAGGAGAAACCCACTTTTAACTTCTATCCTTTACATATGAAGTTGTGTTACTTTCCTTGGCAGTTTGTCTATGTCCCCTTTTGGAGGAACCCTAGCTTTTATCCCAAAATGATAGTTGCTCTGAGACATCTCATCTTAGTGTGATCCTTTCTTTAACTCTTGTAAAGTCAGGTCGATCATCATTCTACCAACTGGAGGAGAAGAAGGGAGATTTATTGCTATTGCTTGTTCTGCAGGAGAACTGGTCAAATCCAGTTTAAAGGTTTAGATCACAGTCAAGTTCTTGGACACTTTTATTGCCCGTCCACCAGTTAGTCCTCAAGATGAATTTGACCACCATTGTTTTTATGAGATTGTGATATCCAGTGCATAGAAGCCTGACTCCCATACACAACACTGACCACACACCCTGACCAGTTCACACCGAATGTCTCTCAGTCCTGTCTCTGTGAGTTTGATGAGATTTTTCGATAGTGATAAAAAGATAAAATTGTGAAGCTGCCTTCAATAGCCATCTGCCTTGCTCGAGAAATAGTATCTGAACACCCTCGAAGCCTGTCACCAGCTGTGAGCTTAGAACCAGATTGGCCTCTTGGAAATACAAACAGGTGTTTTACATACCATAAATACAGTTAGACAGATGGAATGTTTAGAATAAAGAAAAAAAAATACTCCAAAGTAAGTTCCCATTATCTCGTTCTTCCTGAATAATCTACCACTAGCTGTAGAAGGTTATTTATGGCAGAAGAGGCATGAGGAAGGCACAGAAAGAAACTTTTATTTACAATCTTTAACAAAGTGTTGAACATCGAAAAACATAGAATAATAGAGAAGACAGCTAAGTGCAAAGGACTGATTTTATCTTACCTAAATATTAACATTTTTATGTTACAACTAGTTTTTTTGCTGGGTAATATTTTTTGATTGTGACACTATTGTATGAAGGACATACCCGCATCTTTGTAAGAGTACTTTTTATTTTAAGCTTTGTTTGCCTTTCAGGGATTTTTTTTTAAATGAATAGTGATGTTCCTATTCCATTCATGATGCTAGATAAGGTGCAGAAGTATTCATGGAAATAGTATATTCCTGAAATTTTATAGAGGGGAGAATTTATTTTTACCTAGCTTTCCACATGTAAAACATTCCCAAAGGGTAATTCGAACTGAAGTATTTTCCCCTCAGCATTATTTTAGGATGCAGATACTTCTGATCCTGATGCCATCTGACATGTGAGTTTCAGGAAGGATTCCTTCCTCCAAGCAAGTTAGTACACGTATATATCCCCCCAGCCACCAAATGAGATATTTCAATAGGCAGCGGTCAAATGCCCACTTACTTTCTACTGTATGGATCCTGAGAATTTTTTAAAAGATTTTCATGTGACAGCAAATTTTATTTTCAAAAAATTATAAGTACATTTTAATGCAAAACCGTAATGCACATGGAAAAATAGTGAATATACATTAAAAACAAAGAGACAGCATCTTCAAATCAGTCTTGGATAACCCTTTGCATGCTACTAATATTGATTATTGGCTTGGAGCATGCAGTCCACCCTCAGATACTGTGAGAGATTCACTCCAGGACCACCACCGACCCCAAAGGTCGATGGAAGTTCAAATACTATACCTCAAATGGTATAGTATTTGCAGTAACCTAGACAGAGCCTCCCATGCCCTTTAATATCTATATAACATATTAATATCTAACATGGTCTACATGCTATAGAAGTAGTTGTTATGCTGTGTTGTTTAAGGAATAGCTGCAAGAATAAAAGTTTGTACATCTTGAGGACAGACCAGGACAGATATGGTTTTTCAAAAACACTTTCAGCCTGGGATGGGTTGAATTTGTGCATGCAGCACATGAAGATACAGAGGCCATTTTTTTTTTTTGCATGTAAATGTACCAACACAAAAGTAGTTTTGCTTTTTTTGTATCACAACAGATTTGCATCAACCTTTATGGTGTACATTTTTCTGCAAATTTCTTCCCCTCACCCAGTGGCATATCCCAGAGATCACTTGTTGTTTTTATTAGTTTTATTAGTCCATTTTCACCTTGTGGAGTCCTTGACCCTTCTGTCTATATCTTTGTATACTGTAAATATTCTCTTTGCCTGTACCCTGATAGATGTCACCTCTGGCTCACAGGGGATACACGATCACAACTCTGAAGGCTTCTCTGAAAACTGCCTTTCCACAACAACTCCCACCCACATTCATTTTTTTTTCAGCAGTTTGAAATTTCTCATACTTTTGCTGAGAACAAAGTGATTTAAATTTAACATTTCCATTTTAAATTAACATTTCCATTTTAAACTGTGTTTCTAAAATGAAAATAATAAAGCATGAATGTTATATGACAAAGAAAAGGGAATTTGCCAAAGCTTCCTAAATTTTTATGAAATCTGGAGAATAAATATTTGATGAATGCTAAGTTCCCATGTAAAATATATTTTACTTACAGGGAATTGGCTAGTCTCACAATAACTTTGCTACACATTGTGCACAATACAAAACTACATCATTCAGAATGAAAACAATGTCTGTCTGCAAAATTTACACGCGAGATACACTTTATACTTGTTGAGATGTTAGCATCGTAAACAATCAGCCCGGTCATCTGATACTGCACACAGAAAATTACGGACAGAAGAAAGCAAAGCTGTATCACAGAAGGTGATATATCCAGTTCCTCTGCTAAGTTAAATCTTAACATAAAGGCTAACCTAAAGCACAGGTACAATCCAAACAGGAAGAAACACAGACAGGAAATGCTCACGTGGTACTCCACTACTCAAACGTTCATTTACATGAGTCACCATGCATTGATTAAATGAGACAGCACAGTACCACACGCATACGCATACCCGACTACAGTGAACAAGAAGAATATTTCGGGGGAGGGCTGTAAAATTTCAGATCAGATGAAAAAGCAGAGAAACCAAGGTGGGAAGTGCATCGTGCAAAACCTCAGATGATGACACACACACACGTTGTTCATTTCAATAAATCAGCTTGATTCCTTCAGAGCATGTTAATAATGTTAAATTAGGAATTAAGGAGAACTCTCGATCGATTATAATTGTCGCCTCTTGCTCTCTAGCTCTGTCTAAGGGTTTTCCTTCCCTGTAGCTTTACATGGGAAGCCGGTATTCTGTGTGGTCCACAGTGCTCGTTCTGCAGGGTACCAGGTCGTCCCTGGTTTTTCTTTATCTAGTTGTTTCTTGTCTCTCTGAGCTTATCTTGCAGTTGCTGAATACTGAGGGTTTCACTACTGGCCCAGAGGTACAGTAGTGCGGATGCTTAAAATGGATGAGAAATCAAACGCAAACTTACTCAAGCTGCACAGACTGCAATCCCAAGTGGTATTAAAGTCTTGGCTCTGTTAATTTCACACCAGACACTTTCAGTCCATCTAATTTGGACCTGAGCTCACTCCCTCCTTTAGACCTGAGAAGACAGCTCTCATACATGGAATTTCTTTACCCTAACTCCTGATAATTCCTCCAAGGGTTACTTTAGATATTCACTGTTGTTCTGATTTTCCTTTTCTTTTATGTCTTTTCCAGCTACTTATCCTACTTAAGCACCTATTGGGTTGTATTTTTTCCCAACTAATTCTGGTAAGAGCAGCATGCAACTGTATCTAAATTTTCCTCATTGCTAAAAAGACATGCATACATTTAAAAAGAGTGTGGGGGCTGGAGTTACAGCTCAGTGGTAGAATGCTGGGTTAGCCTGCATGAAACCCAGAGTTCAACCCACAGTGTTAAAAAAAAAAAAAGGCAAGTAAGGAGGATAAGCAGGAGGTACAAGAAGAGGAGGAAGAGGAGGAGGAAAAGGAGGAGGAGGGAGGAGTAAAATCAGGAAGAGGAGGAGGCGAGAGGAAGAAGAGGGGGAAAATTTAACTTTAGAGATGGATTACTCTAAGGTACAGCTAGATGAAAGGCAGGCCACTGAAACAATGATCGGAGTGGTACTGAATATGATAAGCTACTTTGAAAGCAATCTGAGAACACAAGGCAGGGTGACACAGAAGCATTTTTCACCAGAAAAGAGGTCTGGGGAAATGGAAGAGGTGATCTTTCATGCAGGGGAGACTTTGCAGAGTAGCATGGCTTGTGAAGGCGTAGCAGCAATCGCCCTAGCTGCAGACAGGAGGAGGACACAGATAATGGAGGCAGGGGCCCTGCTGACCTAAAATTCATTCACTGAAACATCTCCAGCATGTACAGCAGTGAGGAGTGGCAGTTCGGGCCAGGGCACGTCTGGGAAGCAAACTTCTGCTGGCCTCTAAGGGACGTGTCTCCTGGCTGGTGGAAGATGGTTTCTGAGAGTAGAAGGGGTCATAACTGTGTTTCAGGAAAGGTAACAATGAAATTACTGAGCAGGGACAAGAAAAGATTTCAGGAACCAACCAGTTGTAGAGATGATTATCATTGTGTGAAGAAATTAGAGAGCTCTGAGCTAACGTAATGGCAGGGCAAAGAGAAACCATCCATTTTTCTTCTCCACTAACTCCAGTTGAGTCATTCAAATCAACTTCCCCTTCTAAATTTTTTTTTAAATGTGGCTAAACTATCTTTTCAAAGAGATCTTTGAAAGATTCAAGTGTTTCAGAGATTCTGCAAAATATCTAGACTGACAGTTTTGGAGAAACAACCCAGCTGCTTTGACCCAGGGAGAATCAGCTAGCACTGCAACTGCACTTTTGGATTTGGGGGAGGTTTTGTCCCACAAAGGGGACAGACATCTGGCTGCACCATCATTCTTACTGCAGAGGGGACACTGCTGTGTTCAAGTAGGGGTGGTTACATGGTGTCTTGGTTACTTTTCGCTCGTTGCTGAGACAAAATACCTGACGCCCAAAGTTAGGGAAGGAAAGGTTTATTCTTACAGTTTCTCGGGAGTTTCAGTCCATAAAGTGGGCTCCAAGGCAGCATGGGATGACGGGGCTACAGTTCATGGCGGCTACAAGCTGCAAGCCGCAATCTGCGCTGGCGAGAGAGAGGGCGGAAGC